>JAODYA010002617.1:0-13940 GCA_025727855.1 Dyckia ibiramensis | reverse complement strand
TTGGAGGTCACCACTTCATTGGAGTGAAGTTGGAGAGAGCTTGGTTTTGGGTCCTGATGTGCTTCAGGAGGCCGAGGCAAAGGTTCGCCTTGCTCGGCAGCGACTAGTGACAGCGCAGAGCCGTCAAAGGAGCTATGCAGATAAGCGACGGCGAGAGTTGGAGTTTCAGATTGGGGATCATGTGTTCTTGAAGGTATCACCGACTAAGGGGATTCGGAGATTTGGCATTCGAGGGAAGTTGAGTCCCCGTTTTATTGGTCCCTTTGAGATTTTGGAGCGGGTAGGCCCGGTGGCATATCGACTTGCTTTACCGCCGAGCCTATCTGGAGTGCACAGTGTTTTTCATGTATCGATGCTCCGGAGATATGTTTATGATCCTACGCACGTTTTGGATGCTACACCGTTGGAGCTTCACGAGGATTTGAGCTTCGAGGAGCAGCCGGTGAGGATTTTGGCTCGTGAGGTGAAGAAACTCCGGAATCGAGAGATCGCTTATGTGAAAGTCCTTTGGAGCCATCACGACGAGCGAGAGGCCACGTGGGAGCTGGAGAGCTCGTTGCAGGAGCGTTATCCCCACCTATTCCCGGTGGATGCTTGAGGTTAGCGATTTTTAGTTTCGCGGACGAACTCTCTTTTAGGAGGGGTGAATGTAATACACTGAATCTGCGCAAATAGCGAGGTTCTAGTGTGGGATTAGCGTGTTGGGCTAATCTGGACTTGATCTGGGTTTTCTGATGTTTTGGAGGGTTTTCGAGATCTTAAGATGTGCGAAAACGGACTCCATTAGCAAAATCTGCAATCTGCAGTTTTTCTGCTATTGCATACCGGTATACTTTGTGTTAGTACCGGTATGCTGCTGCGACCAGATTTGGCAACTCTCGGGTCCGAGGGCTGGAGTTACTGTTCTGCAAAGAATACCGGTATACATTTGTATTGCATACCGGTATACTTTGTGTCCGTACCGGTATACTTTTGGAATTACCGGTATGCGCCCGCGAGTTGGCCAAAACCCGAGCCTCGGATTTACTGTTTTGCATTGGCATACCGGTATACTTACCCGTATACCGGTATACATTGTCCAGAAAACTGAAATTTGCACAGTTTTAATTTCTGGTTTTGGGAGGGGCTTTTTGATATTGTTACAACATATATAATGGAACCCTTAAGCCTTCTCTCTCAGTTTTGAGCTGAGGAAAATTTTTGAGAGAGGTTTGAGCTCTTTCTCTCTAGGGTTTGAGGTTTTGGTGTTTTTGAGTAGGGATTGATCTCTCTCCTTCTCTTTTCTTGCCTTTTTGAAGCTTTTGTGAGCTTTGGACTTGGTTGTTGATCCAAGAGAGATCTTGGAGCTTGGAGGATCTCTAACCCTAGCTCTCTAAAGCCTTGGATTTGCTTCTTGAGGTAAGATCCTTCTCTAAACTCCCTCTATTATGCTTTTTTTATGTTTATACATGAGATCACAAACCTAGGAGAAAACCTAGGGTTAGAAATTTGGGGGTTTTTGATTTAGAGGATTAGAGATGAAATTGATGGGTTTAGAATCTCTTGCTAGGTGCCATTTGAAGGTTTCTAACACTTGATTTGAGCTTCGGAGAAAGCTCGGCGACCTAAGGTGAGATTTAGCAAATTTTACATGTTCATATGTTAATTTTTCGAAGTTGTCGAAAATTAATTCCGACCCCATGGGAATTTCCTTTAGGGTGTTAGAAGAAGAGGGCGACTTCGTTTCGGCAAACAGAGTCGTTTCGACACTTATCCGGTGGGTCTGACCTCACCGAAATGGGTGAACTCCCTCTATGTCAAGCTTTTATTTTTCGAGCATGTTTTATATATTAAACTTGTTTGAAATGAGGTAAAAGAATTTTAGAAAGCATAAAAACCTCTATGTTATATGATAGTGAAAATTCTCACATGTGTAGCCTATGTAAACCTTATGCATATGTATGGACATATTGTAGCGATAGGTATTTCTTCACATTGGACATCATGGACATCGGCATGCATCTTGGACATATCATTTGAGATATTTACATGTGGACATTACTTGTAGAACTCATCGGCATATTCTTTGTTTAGTCATGGAAATGTGCATTGAGAGGCTAGTTGTAGCATCCTTCTTTACATTCATGACTACATTTGGACATGAGGTTCTACCCCGTTGGTTAGCGCATGCTTTGTTCCATGTTAGAGACATGTGAGAGCGGTTCTACAGTGGTTGACTATGCTAGCGCCGTTGTGCTCATCCGCACACGCCTGTGAGGGTCGCTCCCTACAGGCCAGGCAGCTCCGGAGCGTGTCACGCGTCATGTCCTTGGACATCGATCGCCGTGCGATGTATTGAGAGCCGAGTGGATGCACCGTGGGAAAGGCTCACCCCGAGCGGCGAGGGTGTTGACTACCATGGGGCCACGAGGCGCGGTTGCGAGCGGGACATTCGGTCCCTTTACGATTGGGTATCTCTGCTTTATTCTTTTCAGCATTGAGAGCATTGGTTACTTGCATCATCATGATAGCGAGTAGTGATACTTGAGGTTGATAGCGAGCATATTTTGCATAGCATCATGGTTTATATTCATGTTGGCATGACTTAGAACATAGAGGTAAACTAGTCATGAAAATGAATCATCATGGACTAAAATGTATGTTGGAACTTGATTATATCATGTACATACACTTGTTGGACATTAGAGACATTTGGACATACTACATGTTGTCATATGAGGATACATTGGACATTGAGGCATTTGGTCATTTTACATATTTGTCATATGAGAGGACATTAGATATAGTATGAACTTAGCTTTTCTTTGGCATTTATGCATTGATAGCTTAGAAGTTCATATATGTTTTTCCATATTGCTTTATTTATCGCACTATGTTTACTTGTCAGACTTGAGGCATGGTAGTTTGAGTTTTATGAAAAGAGAGGGTTTTAAAATTTGATACTAACCCTACTCATGCCTCAGTTGACCTAGTGGTGTACTCCGCTCCTCTCGGCGGCTTACCCACTGGGAACTATTTTTATAGTTCTCACTCCCATTTGTTGATTGTTTTTCAGAGCCTTCCACTGCGGGGGAGGCGAGGGATCGCGGCAAGGGCGTCGCATCTAGCTAGTGAGCGAGATTCTCGTAGGTGGCCACCGTTTTAGTTTTTGTTGAGAGGTGGTTTTGTACCTATGAGAGAGTGAGTTTTAGTACGATGTACCCTTTTGTAGAGGACTTCCCGTCCCTTTTGGGCTTTTATACATGTACTTGAGATATAGTTGTATATTCATTTTGGGTTGTTGTTGTTGTTATATATATTCCCTTTGTTAGACTATCTGTACTTGTTTAAATTTCCCGCAATCTTCTTGTTTAGAATGCTCTGATAACCTTGTGTAGGACTGCTATATACTTACTTCCTTGTATTAGTACTTCTTGTTTAGACGCCTTGTGTACACTTGTTTGTGTTGTGGTGTGCACGGCGGTCTGTGTACGTGCCCGGGTGGGTTTCCGCTGTGAGCCCCGGGGCGTGACAGATTATTTGGTATCAGAGCCTAGGGTTATGTCATTGTGGACCTAGTAAACCTTAGGCCGGTTGGACTATAGGGATTAGGCTCGTGAGAGACGAGACCGTGTTGAACTTGAGCGGAAGTATTTGATTGGGTATTGTTGATAACTCCTAATGGTTGGAGTTGGATTGGAATGACTAGCACCTAACCCGTTCGAAGGTTACGTTGGCGGCCGACAACGTAACGTCGTAGGGTTACGTGAGGGGTCATTTCCTTACTTCCGCATGATTGAGGGCTATATTTATTGTTGGGGTTTTGTGGCGTGAGTAATCTAACTTGCGCATGTTATGTTTGTTTTAGCTGAGGATGCCGACTACTCGATCGCAGTCGGGAGCAGGGGACCTGCGGCAGCTAATACCGAGGAGGTTGAGACCTCTGCGACTTCCGGATCTAGCGAGGTCCGTGATCTGAGGCATCAGCTTACTCTCTTGACGGACCTGGTGACCCAGCAGGCGACAGCAGCTCAGCAGCAGGCAGAGGCCGCGCAGCGTCAGGATGAGAGGATGCAGCGACTGGAGGAGCTGTTACTTCAGCAGGCCCCAGCTAGGCAGGCTCAGAGTCCTTCACCACCCGCCGCTGAGGGAGGTGCGACGACAGCGCCACCGGCAGTTGTACCGAGGACTTCGAGGTTGACACCGGAGTTTGGACCCCGAGATGAGACTGTTGTTACACCACCGGTTCATACTTCGTCGATGAGGACGGTTCTACCTACCATGGTGTCGGGGGCTGAGCGAGAGCGACTTATGGATCGTTTGGCGGAGTTCAGGAGGTGCAGCCCTCAGACCTTTGATGGAGAAAGGCCGACCATTGGGCCGTGGAGCGGTGGATTTTGCACATGGATAAGCATTTTCATGACACTTTTGTGGAGGAGCGAGACAGAGTGTGGCTGGCTTCTTGCTACCTGGACGGTGTGGCCTATCAGTGGTGGGCAGACATCCGCGATGACCCTCAGACTGATGTGGGGGCCATCACCTGGAGGAGGTTCAAGGAGATGTTACTTGAGACATATTTTCCCGAGGCGGAGAAGCAGCAGCTGGAGCGAGATTTGCGCAAGCTGAGGCAGCACGGGATGACAGTGAAGGAGTATGAGCGGGAGTTCTCTCGTCTTCTGCATTGTGTTCCTTTTGTCGCGCGGGATGACGAGGATCGAGCACGGATATTTGTAGCTGGACTTCGACCCTCGATCTACAGAGTGGTTCAGGCTTCGCGACTTCGGACTTACCGTGATGTCGTGAACCACGCCCTGACTGTTGAGAAGGGCGCAGAGGTGGCTCGGGAGGAGACCGAGGCCTGGGAGCGAGTGAGGGGAAGAGGCCAGCGGCTGAGGGTAGTGGCAAGGTGGACTCAGGGAGGCCGCCGAAGCACCCGAGGAGTCAGGCGCGCAGGTGCGGCGTCGCGCGGAGCGCCGGATCGTCGCAGGCCAGCGCGGTGTGTGATCTGCAGCGGACCCCACGTTCCCTTCGGCGTGCCCGCAGCGGGCGGGCAGATGTTTTCAGTGTGGCCAGCCGGGCCATATTCGATCAGAGTGCCCGCGAGGACCTTCACCGACTCCGTCGTCAGCTTCAGCACCAGCCTATTCGGGTCAGAGCAGAGGGTCACATCAGACTCAGCATCAGACAGGACGACCACCAGCGCAGCGGCAGTCTGAGGCACCGAGACCGCCACCCAGCGGGCGTTTGTATGCAGCTCAGACCGTGGAGGCCGCAGCAGCGGCGGAGGTCGTGGCAGGTATTGTTTTGATTAACTGCACTCGAGCTAGGGCTTTATTTGATACCGGTGCATCGCATTCATTTATTGATCGTTTATTTGCTGAGTTGCATGGCATCGAGACTGCACCCATGTTGCATCCTAGGCATGTTGTTGTTCCCGACCATACCTTGAGCATCCAGGAGTTTGCCCCCAGCTGCCCTATCAGGGTAGGAGAGTGGATCATGCCTATCGACTTGCTCGCCTTACGGAGGCTCGGAGACTTCGATGTGGTCTTGGGGATGGATTGGCTCACGAGGTATTATGCGACCATCGATTGTAAGGATCGAGTGGTGATCTTTAGAGAGCCCGGTCAGGCCGAGGTGATCTTTCGAGGGTGCAAGAGTTCGCTTTTCGCGATGACCGTATCTTCAGCTCGAGCTAGGCAGTTGATGCGCAGTGGCTGTGTAGCTTATTTGGCTAGTATCACAGTTAGGGGTGGAGATACCCCCCGATTGGAGGATATTCCGATTGTGCGCGATTTTGTGGATGTTTTTCCGGCGGAGTTACCGGGGATGCCTCCCGATCGGGAGATTGAGTTCGTGATCGATCTTGTCCCCGGGACTGCCCCGATTTCTAAGGCACCTTACAGGATGGCACCTGTGGAGCTTAAGGAGTTGAAAGCGCAGCTTCAGGATTTATTGGACAAGGGATTCGTGCGACCGAGTGTTTCACCGTGGGGCGCGCCGGTACTTTTTGTGAAGAAAAGGAACGGATCTCTTCGTTTGTGCGTGGATTATCGAGAGCTCAACAAGGTCACGATCAAGAATCGGTATCCATTGCCCAGGATCGATGACTTGTTTGATCAGCTGCAGGGATCGATGGTGTACTCCAAGATAGACTTGCAGTCGGGGTATCACCAGCTGAAGATCAAGGCAGAGGACGTACCACTGACGGCTTTCCGCACTAGGTATGGACACTACGAGTTTACTGTTATGCCGTTTGGGCTCACTAATGCCCCGGCAGCTTTTATGGATTTGATGAACCGTGTCTTTAAGCCTTATTTAGACAGGTTCGTGGTAGTGTTCATTGATGATATCTTGGTATACTCCCGGAGCGACGAGGAGCACGAGGATCACTTGAGGCAGGTTTTGGATGTGCTTCGGGAGAGGAAGTTGTATGCCAAGTTGAAGAAGTGCGAGTTTTGGCTTCGAGAGGTGTCCTTTCTGGGGCACGTGGTTTCGGGAGCAGGCATTACGGTGGATCCCGCGAAGATCGAGGCGATCAAGGATTGGCCGAGACCGACGAGTGTGACAGAGGTGCGGAGTTTCCTTGGATTGGCCGGCTACTACCGCAGATTCGTGGAGGGATTTGCGAAGTTATCTATTCCCCTCACGCGACTCACACACAAGGGAACTAAGTTTATTTGGAGTGATGTGTGTGAGAGGAGCTTTTTGGAGCTGAAGGACCGCTTGACCACCGCCCCGATTTTGGCTTTGCCGATCGCAGGAGTCGGGTATGTGATTTATAGTGACGCTTCGCTTAATGGATTGGGTTGTGTTTTGATGCAGGATGGCCGGGTGATAGCTTATGCTTCCCGACAGCTTAAGGATTATGAGAAGAACTACCCAACCCACGATTTGGAGTTGGCGGCCGTAGTCTTTGCTTTGAAGCTATGGCGCCACTATCTTTATGGCGAGCGTTGTGAGGTTTACACCGACCACAAGAGCTTGAAGTATCTGTTTACTCAGAAGGAGTTGAATATGCGGCAGCGGAGGTGGCTAGAGCTACTGAAGGATTACGATCTGACGATTCTTTACCACCCGGGGAAAGCGAACGTGGTGGCTGATGCTCTAAGCCGCAAGTCAGTGGAGAACTTGGCTTCGATGATTGTGGTGCAGCCGCAGCTTTTGGCCGATTTGAGGCGTCTGGATTTGGAGGTGGTAGCTCCCGATACACCTTTCAGATTGATGTCCTTGGTGGTGCAGCCTACTTTGATGGATCTGATCAAGGAGAAACAGGCTCTAGACTCGGAGTTGCAGCGGATTCGGTCCCAGGTGGACCAGGGTCAGGCCGGGAGGTTTCGAGTGGATGATCAGGGTGTACTTCGGTTTGAGGACCGTTTTTGTGTGCCGGCCGATGCACAGATTAGAGAGCAGATTTTGGCTGAGGCTCACCGAGCGCCGTATTCTGTGCACCCGGGCGGGACAAAGATGTATAGGGATTTGAGGATGCTCTACTGGTGGCCCGGGATGAGGAAGGATGTTGGCGAGTTTGTTGCGAGATGCTTAACTTGTCAACAGGTAAAGGCCGAGCACTTCCCGCGGGGAAATTGCAGAGTTTACCGATACCGGTGTGGAAGTGGGAGCAGATCGCGATGGATTTTGTCACGGGTTTGCCCCGCTCACAGGCTGGTCATGATGCAGTGTGGGTGATTGTGGATAGGTTGACCAAATCAGCGCATTTCATACCTATTCACACTACTTGGACTGGAGAGAGACTTGCACAGATTTATCTTGATGAGATTGTGCGGCTTCATGGAGTACCTGCATCCATTGTTTCAGATCGGGACACACGGTTTGTGTCGCAGTTTTGGAGAGGTCTGCACGAGGCTTTGGGCACTCGCTTGGATTTCAGCACAGCTTTCCACCCGCAGACCGACGGGCAGTCAGAGCGCACGATCCAGATTTTGGAGGACATGCTTCGGGCGTGTGTATTGGACTTTCAGGGCGGATGGCATCAGTATCTACCGATGGCCGAGTTTGCTTATAATAACAGTTTTCAGGCCAGTATCAAGATGGCGCCCTTTGAAGCACTTTATGGAAGGAAGTGCAGGTCACCGCTTCATTGGAGTGAAGTTGGGGAGAGCTTGGTTTTGGGTCCTGATGTGCTTCAGGAGGCCGAGGCAAAGGTTCGCCTTGCTCGGCAGCGACTAGTGACAGCGCAGAGCCGTCAAAGGAGCTATGCAGATAAGCGACGGCGAGAGTTGGAGTTTCAGATTGGGGATCATGTGTTCTTGAAGGTATCACCGACTAAGGGGATTCGGAGATTTGGCATTCGAGGGAAGTTGAGTCCCCGTTTTATTGGTCCCTTTGAGATTTTGGAGCGGGTAGGCCCGGTGGCATATCGACTTGCTTTACCGCCGAGCCTATCTGGAGTGCACAGTGTTTTTCATGTATCGATGCTCCGGAGATATGTTTATGATCCTACGCATGTTTTGGATGCTACACCGTTGGAGCTTCACGAGGATTTGAGCTTCGAGGAGCAGCCGGTGAGGATTTTGGCTCGTGAGGTGAAGAAACTCCGGAATCGCGAGATTGCTTATGTGAAAGTCCTTTGGAGCCATCACGACGAGCGAGAGGCCACGTGGGAGCTGGAGAGCTCGCTGCAGGAGCGTTATCCCCACCTATTCCCGGTGGATGCTTGAGGTTAGCGATTTTTAGTTTCGCGGACGAAACTCCTTTTTAGGAGGGGTGAATGTAATACACTGAATCTGCGCAAATAGCGAGGTTCTAGTGTGGGATTAGCGTGTTGGGCTAATCTGGACTTGATCTGGGTTTTCTGATGTTTTGGAGGGTTTTCGAGATCTTAAGATGTGCGAAAACGGACTCCATTAGCAAAAATCTGCAATCTGCAGTTTTTCTGCTATTGCATACCGGTATACTTTGTATTAGTACCGGTATGCTGCTGCGACAGATTTGGCAACTCTCGGGTCCGAGGGCTGGAGTTACTGTTCTGCAAAACATACCGGTATACTTTTGTATTGCATACCGGTATACTTTGCATCCTTGTACCGGTATACTTTTGGAATTACCGGTATGCGGGCCGCGAGTTGGCCTGAACCCGAGCCTCGGATTTACTGTTTTGCTTTGGCATACCGGTATACTTACCCGTATACCGGTATGCATTGTCCAGAAAACTGAAATTTGCACAGTTTCAATTTCTGATTTTGGGAGTTGGGTTTTTTGATATTGTTACAACATATATAATGGAACCCTTAAGCCTTCTCTCTCAGTTTTGAGCTGAAGGAAAATTTTTAGAGAGGTTGGAGCCTCTTTCTCTCTAGGTTTTGTGGTTTTGGGTGTTTTAGAGTAGGGATTGATCTCTCTCCTTCTCTTTTCTTGCCCTTTGAAGCTTTTGTGAGCTTTGGACTTGGTGTGTTGATCCAAGAGAGATCTTGGAGCTTGGAGGATCTTAACCCTAGCTCTCTAAAGCCTTGGATTTGCTTCTTGAGGTAAGATCCTTCTCTAAATCTCCCTCTATTATGCTTTTTTTATGTATATACATGAGATCAAACCTAGGAGAAAACCTAGGGTTAGGTTTTGGGGGTTTTTGATTTAGAGGATTAGAGATGAAATTGATGGGTTTAGAATCTCTTGCTAGGTGCCATTTGAAGGTTTCTAACACTGATTTGAGCTTCGGAGAAAGCTCGGCGACCTAAGGTGAGATTTAGTAAATTTTACTTGTTCATATGTTAATTTTTCGAAGTTGTCGAAAATTAATTCCAACCCCATGGGAATTTCCTTTAGGGTGTTAGAAGAAGAGGGGGCGACTTCGTTTCGGCAAACAGAGTCGTTTCGACACTTATCCGGTGGGTCTGACCTCACCGAAATGGGTGAACTCCCTCTATGTCAAGCTTTTATTTTTCGAGCATGTTTTATATATTAAACTTGTTTGAAATGAGGTAAAAGAATTTTAGAAAGCATAAAAACCTCTATGTTATATGATAGTGAAAATTCTCACATGTGTAGCCTATGTAAACCTTATGCATATGTATGGACATATTGTAGCGATAGGTTTTCTTCACATTGGACATCATGGACATCGGCATGCATCTTGGACATATCATTTGAGATATTTACATGTGGACATTACTTGTAGAACTCATTGGCATATTTTTGTTTAGTCATGGAAATGTGCATTGAGAGGCTAGTTGTAGCATTCCTTCTTTACATTCGTGACTACATTTGGACATGAGGTTCTACCCCGTTGGTTAGCGCATGCTTTGTTCCATGTTAGAGACATGTGAGAGCGGTTCTACAGTGGTTGACTATGCTAGCGCCGTTGTGCTCATCCGCACACGCCTGTGAGGGTCGCTCCCTACAGGCCAGGCTCCGGAGCGTGTCACGCGTCATGTCCTTGGACATCGATCGCCGTGCGATGTATTGAGAGCCGAGTGGATGCACCGTGGGAAAGGCTCACCCCGAGCGGCGAGGGTGTTGACTACCATGGGGCCACGAGGCGCGGTTGCGAGCGGGACATTCGGTCCCTTTACGATTGGGTATCTCTGCTTTATTCTTTTCAGCATTGAGAGCATTGGTTACTTGCATCATCATGATAGCGAGTAGTGATACTTGAGGTTGATAGCGAGCATATTTTGCATAGCATCATGGTTTATATTCATGTTGGCATGACTTAGAACATAGAGGTAAACTAGTCATGAAAATGAATCATCATGGACTAAAATGTATGTTGGAACTTGATTATATCATGTACATACACTTGTTGGACATTAGAGACATTTGGACATACTACATGTTGTCATATGAGGATACATTGGACATTGAGGCATTTGGTCATTTTACATATTTGTCATATGAGAGGACATTAGATATAGTATGAACTTAGCTTTTCTTTGGCATTTATGCATTGATAGCTTAGAAGTTCATATATGTTTTTCCATATTGCTTTATTTATCGCACTATGTTTACTTGTCAGACTTGAGGCATGGTAGTTTGAGTTTTTGAAAAGAGAGGGTTTTAAAATTTGATACTAACCCTACTCATGCCTCAGTTGACCTAGTGGTGTACTCCGCTCCTCTCGGCGGCTTACCCACTGGGAACTATTTTTATAGTTCTCACTCCCATTTGTTGATTGTTTTTCAGAGCCTTCCACTGCGGGGGAGGCGAGGGATCGCGGCAAGGGCGTCGCATCTAGCTAGTGAGCGAGCTTCTTGTAGGTGGCCACCGTTTTAGTTTTTGTTGAGAGGTGGTTTTGTACCTATGAGAGAGTTAGTTTTAGTACGTTGTACCCTTTTGTAGAGGACTCCCCGACCCTTTGGGGCTTTTGTTTATGTACTTGAGATATAGTTGTATATTCATTTTTGGGTTGTTGTTGTTGTTATATATATTCCCTTTGTTAGACTATCTGTACTTGTTTAAATTTCCCGCAAACTTCTTGTTTAGAATGCTCTGATAACCTTGTGTAGGACTGCTATATACTTACTTCCTTGTATTAGTACTTCTTGTTTAGACGCCTTGTGTACACTTGTTTGTGTTGTGGTGTGCACGGCGGTCTGTGTACGTGCCCGGGTGGGTTTCCGCTGTGAGCCCCGGGGCGTGACATCATAGTCTTGTGAAATCATGGATCGTGGGCACTCTCTCAAGAGGTTCTCGGCCATCCAGACGTTTCGGTCTTCAAACCGCAGCTGAAGTGTGGCGAGGCGCTAACCGATCACTTCAAGCAGAGCTCAATCGCTCGTGAATTCGACCTACTCACCCAACTACAACACCAGGAAAGGAAATAATCCCTTAGCTACTTATCTCGTAATTTTAAGTCAATTTGCGATTAATTGCATGCTATTGGCAAACCTGTTTCGGATTCTACCAAAGTTTCAGGTTACTAGAAGGGCTTGATGAAAGTTATGAGCCGTTCAAGACACCTCTGTGTTCGACCTTCCATTCCGCTATATATGGAGGTAGTTCCCCAACTTCAAAGCTATGAACTGCGCATCAAGAGAGACACTCAAGCTCAGCTCATGATGTGTCTGTGGCCTTTGTGTCCCAACGAGGACGTGGAAGCAATCGGCAAAGAGGTCGAGGTAGAGGTCCTAACTTTAACTCTCGAGGTCGGGGTTTTCCTCAGACGACACAAGGTGAGACTCAGAGAGCTATCAATCTACTCCGCCACATGGGGTGACTCGCTCAGCCTTGACTTCCTCTAGCAGCAACAACCCTCTTATTTGCCAAATCTGTAAAAAGCGAGGCCATGATGCTTTGCGATGCTTGTTTCGGTTTGATAATAGGTATCAAAGTGACGATTTTACCGCGGTCTGGTCTCTCCATATCACTGATTCGCATGATGATGAATGGCACCCCGATACTGGTGCCAATGCTCACATCACAGATAAGCCAGGTAATCTTACCAACTTGGTTCCTTATTCCGAATATGATAGTGTGATGGTAGGAGATGGAACTTCTGTACCGATTACTTGGTGTTTGGGTACGGCTCTTTTGGTAATGGTATTCATCATTTTCCACTTCATAATGTCTTGGTTGTTCCGCAAATGAAGAAAAATCTTCTCTCTGTTTCCAAATTGACAAAAGATTATCCCTTCTATTTTAAATTTGATGCATCTGGTTTTTCTATTAAGGATTCTAAGACACACCAAGTACTAATGACGGGAAATAATCATCAAGGCCTGTACACCAACAAGATCGCATCTTGCAGCTTTCTTCTCTCATCGAAATAAGGCGACCGATGAACTCACTTGGCATCGTCGATTGGGCCACCCGAATAGCCAAATCTTGCAGCATTTGCGGAGTAATAATTTAATTTTCGGTAACTAAATCTTCTGGCACTCTGTGTACAAGTTGTCAGATCAGCAAAAGTTCAAAATTACCATTCTATGTATCTGATTCTCGATGCTCTTTTCCTTTGAATAAATTGCATTGTGATATTTGGGGTCCTGCGCCGGTATCTTCGGTGACAGTTTCGATATTACGGAATTTTTATTGATGATTTTTCTCGTTACTGTTGGTTATATCCATTGAAGTGCAAATCAGATTTTTTGGATATTTTTCTCACATTCCAAAAATTGGTTGAAAATCAATTTGAAAGAAAAATTAAAAATCTTTCAATCAGATGGAGGGGCGAATTTATTAGTAATGCCTTTTCTAAACTCATCTTCGTAATTGCGGCATCCAACACCAGCTTTCATGTCCGGGCACACCAGAACAGAATGGCATTGCCGAAAGGAAACATCGTCATATTGTTGAACTCGGGCTCGCTGCATTATTTGAGGCCTCAATGCCTTGTTGCTACTGGGTAAGGCTTTCTCCACTATTAATTATCTGATCAATCGGCTTCCATCTGCAGCTTTGGGCAAGAAAAGTCCATATTCAATTCTTTTCAAAAAGAATCCCGACTACTACATCTTCGTACTTTTGGATCTTGTTGCTATCCGTATCTTCGCACTTATATGATGAATAAGTTCAACGATCATTGCCTTGTGTATTTTTAGGCTACAGCGAGAAACACAAGGGTTATCGTTGCCTTCATCGATTAACCGGTCGCATCTATATTTCTCGGCATGTTATTTTTGATGAGCATCTTTTTCCATTTGCTACTTCCTCTCAGGTTGCTACTACCTCTCTAGGGGATATCTTACACTGGGGCTCCACGCTCGATTCTGTTACACTACTCGACTCCTGCCGCGCTCCTCTCCCTGATTCCACAAACCCACGAGACGTTGCCCGATCATTCTCCGGTGATGTTATAACTACTTCTTCAGCAGACTTGCAACCTACTGATCCTTCTAGCTCTCCGTCTATGCCTCCAGTCGATACTCCACCAATTGCACCAGAATCGGCCACTCCCTCTGTGCATCCTATGGTAACCCGCTCCAAAACAGGTATTTTCAAACGTAACCCACGGGTATGCTAATCTTGTTGTCTCACAAATTCCTCGAACCGCGCACTGTCCAGTC
>JAODYA010002586.1:0-18784 GCA_025727855.1 Dyckia ibiramensis | reverse complement strand
CATCCTGATATATTCCCGGAGTGATAAGGAGCACGAGAGTAATCTTCGGCAGATTCTCCAAGTCCTTAGGGAGCACAAGCTCTATGCGAAACTCAAGAAGTGTGAGTTTTGGCTCCGTGATGTGGCATTCTGGGACAGTCGTCACTTCGACCGGAATCACTGTGGATCCGAGGAAGATTGCTACAGTGATCGAGTGGGTCAGCCCACCTCCGTCACCGAGGTTCGGAGTTTCTGGGCTTAGCTGGTTATTATCGGCGATTTGTGGAGGGCTTCGCCAAAATTGCCGCCCCACTGAACCGGCTTACCAGAAAGGGCGAGAAATTTCTATGGACGCCACAGTGCCAGGCGAGCTTCGACTAGTCAGCTACCATCTGACGTGCGCACTCGTCCTTACCCTTCCGCGTTCGGGTGAGGATTTCGTCATTTATTGCGATGCTTCGTGGATTGGGTTGGGTTGCGTGCTCGTGCGGTAGGATCGGGTCATTGCTTACGAACTTCTTGTCCTGAAAGTGCCTCGACCACCTTATCGAGGGCTTCGTGTACTGCTTTTTCGGCGTGTTTACGCCTCTTTCTGGGATCTGACCTTTTGTCGGCTTGGTCGATCTAGTTGATCGACCCTGTTACGGCTTCAGCCGCCTGCACCGGCTTTCACTTTTTTGAGCATACGCATGATCTGGTCACTGCACGTCACTATTCATGGCACACGACGGTTTGACCACCGTTCGTTACGTGCACTATCCGGATCAAGTCGGCCCCTGGCCCATGATTAGATCGAGTGCGCCCATTGGTGACCTTGCACGGGAATGGGTTTACTTGCAGTTTCCTTGCATTTTGAGGCATACATACCGTAGTTCTGTTACAGTAGCTTTACTGCTTTCCTGTACGATTTTCTCTATTTTGCAGCTACTGTAGTTTTATTATTATATCCTCGTGTATTCCTCCTTTGTTTCTCAGTGATTACGACCTGCCCTGTGGCTCGGTTGTACCCACTGAGAAATCTCGTTGTGGTTTCTCACTCCCCTCTTTCAGGTGACGTGGGCGAGGAGGTGATACGGGACGACGTGAGGGCGACTTAGCTTACATTAGAGTCCTCACCCTGCTACTCGTGCTAGACTTTCGGTTAGCTTTGATTATCGCACTTTCCTTATTTAGTTGGTTTGGTTCAGTTTAGACTGATTGTGTTTTCCGTTCCGCTACTTGACTTGTTTGGATGTTTACTGTTCGATTTATGAAAAATATGAAAGTTTTCAAATGTTGTTGCTCTACCCATCGAGGTAGTGGTTTTAAACTTATGGTTTTCTACCCCGTGGTAGCACTGGTGTTTTTAAAATCATGTGGTCTACCCATCGCGGTAGCTTTTCAAAGGACAGAGTTTTGTAAACATTACGGTCTTCAAGTTTTCAAAATTACTTTACTCTTCTATGCGTTCTTCGACTAGTGTGATTGAATCTGTGATCTGGATCCTGTAGTGCAAGGCTACGCCGTGCAATTATAGGGGTGACGCTGTCTACGGACAGGTGTCCCTATAACTGTGGCGGGTCTGTCATTCTCGCGGGCTGATTCTGCAAAATGGTTTGAAAAGTATTTGTTCAAAAACGGTATCCGCTGCTTAAACAGTATTAAACCAGCCCGGGGCGTGACAGATCAGACGGTATCAGATAGATCGATCACAAATACATCACCGCATATCTCAAACTGCACCACTGGTTAGGATGACCTTAGGATGACCTTAGGGTTATGAGTGCGACTGAGCGCGGGATTTCGAAACTAGGTTCCGATACTTATGGTTTCTTGCTTCGCTCTGCCTTGCTTCTTGCTTATACCCATACGGGGACGTGGTTCAGGATGGCCCGTACATGTTCTGGTACCGGTAGTGGCCGATGATCAGGCTGGTTCTAGCAAGCGCAGCATCGAGGAGCGCAATCGCGTGCTCGAGGAACAATGTTGGCGATGTCGAGCCAGGTGATAGCTTTGTCGACCACTATGCAACAATTCGTACAGCAGCAGGCGTAGCTGCGACAATACCTGCCCCACCCCTGGCCCAGACCACTGCAGCTCCTGTGGACCCATCCGCCCTCTCAATTCCCTCAACACACTTTCAGGGCTCTGTAACCATTGGTGTGAATTGGATTAATTCCCATCACCTCCCGCTCCTTCTCTCCCTCGGCCACTGCTGCTTCTGAGGAGAACAGGATCAGGTAATTAAGGTTTTCATCATTCCCCTTGCCATCCTGATTGTAATAATGCACTACAAGAGACTTCTCAAAATCTCAAAAAGGTAAGGTGCGAGTTGGAATCCCATTCTAAAGATTCTTGTGGTTCGGAGAATCCCCCGTCGTCCACTTCGGCCGACGCCGGCAAATCTGGCAGAGTTTTCCCGCTACGATCTGCCTCAGCTCTGAGGCGAGAGCACTGATACTGCCGTCGTGGAGGAGTAGGTCGACACGATGGAGAAGCTGTTCGAGGACCTATTGTCGAGGACCACAATCGGGTCCCGCTAGAGGTTCACTGCCTTGGGCCCCACACGTGTCTGGTGGAAGGCCGTGCGACCTGACCGAGCCGTGTACGACCCCTTCCCCACCTGGACGGAGTTCGAGGTCAGATGCTTTTTGATGCCTACTTCTCGTAGAGTGTTAACAGCAGCTGGAGGACGATCTCAAGAACCTCCACCAGGGCAATCGGACGGTCGCGGAGTACGAGCGGGAGTTCTCCTGTTTGGTCAACTTCGTGCCCTACGTGGTTCGCGGTGAGAAGGCATAAGTGTACGGATGTTCGTGGACGGCCTCTGCCTGAACATCTACCAGTTGGTGAACCAGGCAGAGCTGCGCGGAGCGTGATCGGCGGGACAAGGGCAAAGACAAGAATCGAGTGCCCCTAGTGCCACACCGATGCCACAACTGTGGGCAGCCGGGGGCATCTCAGAGCGAGCTGTCCGACGGGTCGTGGTGCCACATGTAAGAGCACCTTCTTTGCTATGACTATTTCTGCGTCTAAAGCTAAGAAGTGGGTGATGGACGGATGCGCGGCCTACCTGGCTTCGGTAGAGCTTAATAAGATCACGGTGAAGAATAAGTACCCCTTCCTTGCATTGATGATCTCTTCCATTACGAGTTCACCGTGATGCCTTTCTGGCTTGTGAACGCCTCTGCGGCGTTCATGGATATGATGAATCGGATCTTTCGCCCTTATTTGGATCAATTTGTTGTGGTCTTTATTTATGACATCTTGATGTACTCGCGGAGCGATGAGGAGTACGCGAGTCACCTTCGGCTGCATTCTCCAAGTCCTCAGGGAGCACAAGTTCTTTGCGAAACTCAAGAAGTGTGAGTTTTGGCTCCGTGAGGTGGCTTTCTTGGGACATATTGTCACTCCGACTGGAATGTGCTGTGGACTCGAGGAAGGTGGCATCCATGATTATTTGGATTCCACTCATCTGCAATCACGGAAGTTCGGAGCTTCCTCGGTTTGGCTGGTTATTATCGGCGATTTGTGGAGGGCTTCGCCAAAATCGCTACCCCCGCGCACCCGTCCTTACCCTTCCGCGTCCGGCGAGGATTTCGTCATATGAAGCATGATGTTGCGCGGCGATGTGGCGCAATGCTTAGGCGAAAAACTGCGTCTCTAGGGAGCGACTGTTGACTGCGCAGAGCCGGCAGAAGAGCTACGCGGACCATCGTCGGCGTAACCTGAAATTTCAGGTCGGTGAGCATGTGCTGCTCAAGGTTCACCCTCCGAGAAGAAGATCGACGGTTCGGTTTCAGTCTAAGCTTAGCCCGCGTTTTGTGGGACCGTTCGAGATCTGGGAGGCGGGTTGGGCCGGTGGCATATTAGTTAGCTCTACCGTCGAGTCTCGCCCATGTGCATGACGTCTTCCACGTGTCGATGCTTCGGAAATATGTCTCTGATCCGTCCTATGTTATCTCTCCGATGACCATCCAGCTTCGGAGAGATTTGTCCTATCAGAGGCCCCACTGCGGATTCTTGCACGAGAGGAGAAGCAACTGCGGCAACCGTAGCATTCCGTACGTTAAAGCCCAGTGGGCGAATCATGAGAAGCGAGAGGCTACTTGGGAGCTCGAGTCATCCATGGGTAACCGTTTTCCACATTTATTTGAGGGCATGTGTAATCAAGTTTCAAGGACAAAACTTCTTTTAAGGGGATTTTCGTTTAAAGACTTCTGTAATTTTTTGGGTTCGAAAATAAAATTCTGTTTAAACACGGCGAGCGTAGTTGCATGAAAAGGTCACACGTCAAATTTTGGGTCAAAATGAGCTAAATTGAAGAAGTTATTTGGTCGTGAATAAATGACTTAAGTGAGTAGTAATTCGGGTTTCCGGATGGCCTAAACGTGCACGTTGGCCCCCGAAGTGTATCGGACTCTGATCATAGCAATTCAGTAGCTCGTTTCGAAGGGAATGCATCATTCTGAGACTCAACGGAGCTGTTGGATTCGCGATGGGATGCAGGGATTTTGAGAAAAATTCTAAAAATACTATTTTTAGTGCAAATTGCACCTTATCGGGCTTACGGCGGAAATGTTTATTGATTCGCGAATTGTAGACCGGATCTAGTGAAACAAAATCGTGAGTTTATGGTCTCGATCGTGCTGATCGCGATGGCGAGGTCCGATCGAAAATGCGACGGACGGATCGCGAGGAAAAGCACGATCATCGGATTGTCCTTACAATAATTACAATTATACATCTATTCTTTCTAAACAAAGAATATACAACGTGGTCATGTCTAGTGCATCGTCGCGAATCCTCTAACTCGCCGCAATATCCAAAGGGGACCACACGTCCCACTCGTGCCTCGTCTCGTGGCCTCGCGGTAGTCAACACCCTAGGGGTGAGCCTCTGCCACGACGCATCCACTCGGCACTCATGTAACCTCGCACGGCGATGCATTCCCAAGGACATGTCGCGAGACCCGCTCCGGAGCTGCCTGGCCTGTAGGGAGCGACCCTCACAGGCGTGTGCGGATGAGCACAACGAGCATCAGAGCATAATCGACCACGGTAGTACCTCACCTCTCCTCTCTAACATGAATAATATGGATAAATAGTGTAATAGCCAAAGAACCAATGCCCCACAATATACTATCATAATGCATAGAAGTAAACAACTCGGCTATATGTCACTACCGTAGGAACCCAATGTCATAACTCATACTAAATCACATCCTCGACTCGGGGAGTCGGGATGACACACACACGGGGTGTGTTCAATCTCAACCATGCAATTGTCACGCCCCGGGGCTCACAGCGGAAACCCACCCGGGCACGTACACAGACCGCCGTGCACACCACAACAAAAACAAGTGTACACAAGGCGTCTAACAAGAAGTAGTATAGCAAGGAAGTATAAATATATATAACAGTCCTACACAGAGATATCAGAGCATTCTACACAAGAAGTTTGCGGGAAATTTAAACAAGTACAGATAGTCTATCAAAGGGAATATATAACAACAATAACCCAAAATGGATATACAACTATATCACAAGGTACATAAACAATGATCCAAAAGAGACGGGGAGTCCTCTACATAAGGGTACAACGCACAAAACTAAACTCTCTCATAGGTACAACAACCACCTCGCAACAAAAAGAAAGCGGTGGCCACCTACGAGAATCTCGCCCGACTAGCTAGAAGCGACGCCCTTGCCGCGATCCCTCGCCTCCCCCGCAGTGGAAGGCTCTGAAAAACAATCAACAAATGGGAGTGAGAACTATAAAAATAGTTCCCAGTGGGTAAGCCGCCGAGAGGAGCGGAGTACACCACTAGGTCAACTGAGGCATGAGTAGGGTTAGTATCAAATTTAAAAACCCTCTCTTTTCATAAAACATAAGCTACTATGCCTCAAGTCTGACAAGTGAAAATAATGCGATAAGTAAAGCGATATGAAAGCGTATATGAACTTCTAAGCTATCAATGCTCAATGCGAAAGAAAAAGCTAAGTTCATAATATGTTCATCATCCTCTCATGACAAAATGTGAAATGTCCAAATGCCTCTAATGTCAACATGTAATATGTCCAAATGCCTCTAATGTCAACATGTAATATGTACATGATGTAATCAAGTTCCAACATACCATAAGTCCATGATGGTTTACTTTCACAACTAAGTTTACACTTATGTTCTCTTTATGCCAACATGAATATAAGCTATATAAAATATGCTCGCTATCAACCTCATATGCCACTACTCGCTATCATGGTGATGCAAGTAACCCAAAGCTCTCAATGCTGAAAATAATGAAGCAGAGATACCCAATCTAAAAGGGACCGAATGCCCCGCTCGCAACCGCGCCTCGTGGCCCCATGGTAGTCAACACCCTCGCCCTCGGGGTGAGCCTATCCCACGGCGCATCCACTCGGCTCTCAAAACATCGCACGGCGATCTATGTCCAAGGACACGTCGCAAGACCCGCTCCGGAGCTGCCTGGCCTGTAGGGAGCGACCCTCACAGGCGTGTGCGGATGAGCACAACGGCGCTAGCATAGTCAACCACTGTAGAATCGCTCTCACATGTCTCTAACATGGAACAAAGCATGCGCTAACAAAGGGAGTAGAACCTCACGTCTAAATGTAGTCACGAATATAGAGAAGGAATGCTACAACTAGCCTCACAATGTACATTTCCATGACTAAACAAGAATATGCCAATGAGTTCTACAAGTAATGTCCACAAGTAAATATCTCAAATGATATGTCCAAGATGCATGCTAATGTCCACGATGTCGAATGCGATGAATACCTATCGCTACAATATGCCCATACATATGCATAGAGTTTTCATAAGCTACACATGTGAGAATTTTACACTAACATATAACATATGGTTTTCATGCTTTCTAAAATTCTTTTACCATATTTCAAGCAAGTTTAATATATAAAGCATGCTCGGAAAATAAAGGGTTGACATAGAGGGAGTTCACCCATTTCGGTGAGGTCAGACCCACCGGATAAGTGTCGAAACGACTCTGTTTGCTGAAACGAAGTCGCCCCCTCTTCTAACACCCTAAAGGAAATTCCCATGGGGTTGGAATTAATTTTCGACAACTTCGAAAAATTAACATATGAACATGTAAAAATCACTAAATCTCACCTTAGGTCGCCGAGCTTTCTCCGAAGCTCAAATCAGTGTTAGAAACCTTCAAATGGCACCTAGCAAGAGATTCTAAACCCATCAATTTCATCTCTAATCCTCTAAATCAAAAACCCCCAAAACCTAACCCTAGGTTTTCTAGCCTAGGTTTTGATCTCATATAAACACATAAAACATGCATGAGAGGTTTAGAGAAGAAATCTTACCTTAAGAAGCAAATCCAAGGCTTAAGAGAGCTAGGGTTAGAGATCCACCAAGCTCCAAGCTTTCTCTTGGATCAAGCACCAAGTCCAAGTGCTCACAAGCTTCAAGAAGCAAGAAAAAAAAGAAGAGAGATCAAATCCCACTCTAAAACACCCAAAACCACAAAACCTAGAGAGAGAGAAAGAGCTCAAACCTCTCTCTCCGAAGTTTCCTCAGCTCAAATGCTGAGAAAAAAGGCTAAGGGGTTCATTATATATGTTGTAACAATATCAAAAAGCCCCTCCAAAAATCAGAAATTGAAACTGTGCAGTTTCAGCAATTCTGGACAATGTATACCGGTATACGGGTAAAGTATACCGGTATGCCATGCCAGAACAGTGAATCCGAGGCTCGGGTTTGGCCATCTCGCGGGCGCATACCGGTAATTCCAAAAGTATACCGGTACGGACACAAAGTATACCGGTATGCAATACAATAGTATACCGGTATTCTTTGCAGAACAGTAACAGTCCAGGCCTCGGACCCGAGAGTTGCCAAGTCTGGTCGCAGCAGTATACCGGTATGCTTACCATGTATACCGGTATGCAATAGCAGAAAAACTGCAGTTTGCAGATTTTTGCTAATGGAGTCCGTTTTCGCACATCTAAAGGTCCGAAAACTCTCCAAAACATCAGAAATACACGGGTCAAGTCCAGATTAGCCCAACACGCTAATCTCACACTAGAACCTCGCTATTTGCGCAGATTCAGTGTATTACATTCACCCCTCCTAAAAAGGAGTTTCGTCCGCGAAACTAAAAATCGCTAACCTCAAGCATCCACCGGGAATAGGTGGGGATAACGCTCCTGCAGCGAGCTCTCCAGCTCCCACGTGGCCTCTCGCTCGTCGTGATGGCTCCAAAGGACTTTCACATAAGCAATCTCGCGATTCCGGAGTTTCTTCACCTCACGAGCCAAAATCCTCACCGGCTGCTCCTCGAAGCTCAAATCCTCGTGAAGCTCCAACGGTGTAGCATCCAAAACGTGCGTCGGATCATAAACATATCTCCGGAGCATCGATACATGAAAAACACTGTGCACTCCAGATAGGCTCGGTAAAGCAAGTCGATATGCCACCGGGCCTACCCGCTCCAAAATCTCAAGGGACCAATAAAACGGGGACTCAACTTCCCTCGAATGCCAAATCTCCGAATCCCCTTAGTCGGTGATACCTTCAAGAACACATGATCCCCAATCTGAAACTCCAACTCTCGCCGTCGCTTATCTGCATAGCTCCTTTGACGGCTCTGCGCTGTCACTAGTCGCTGCCGAGCAAGGCGAACCTTTGCCTCGGCCTCCTGAAGCACATCAGGGCCCAAAACCAAGCTCTCCCCAACTTCACTCCAATGAAGCGGTGACCTGCACTTCCTTCCATAAAGTGCTTCAAAGGGCGCCATCTTGATACTGGCCTGAAAACTGTTATTATAAGCAAACTCGGCCATCGGTAGATACTGATGCCATCCGCCCTGAAAGTCCAATACACACGCCCGAAGCATGTCCTCCAAAATCTGGATCGTGCGCTCTGACTGCCCGTCGGTCTGCGGGTGGAAAGCTGTGCTGAAATCCAAGCGAGTGCCCAAAGCCTCGTGCAGACCTCTCCAAAACTGCGACACGAACCGTGTGTCCCGATCTGAAACAATGGATGCAGGTACTCCATGAAGCCGCACAATCTCATCAAGATAAATCTGTGCAAGTCTCTCTCCAGTCCAAGTAGTGTGAATAGGTATGAAATGCGCTGATTTGGTCAACCTATCCACAATCACCCACACTGCATCGTGACCAGCCTGTGAGCGGGGCAAACCCGTGACAAAATCCATCGCGATCTGCTCCCACTTCCACACCGGTATCGGTAAACTCTGCAATTTCCCCGCGGGAAGCCTGTGCTCGGCCTTTACCTGTTGACAAGTTAAGCATCTCGCAACAAACTCGCCAACATCCTTCCTCATCCCGGGCCACCAGTAGAGCATCCTCAAATCCCTATACATCTTTGTCCCGCCCGGGTGCACAGAATACGGCGCTCGGTGAGCCTCAGCCAAAATCTGCTCTCTAATCTGCGCATCGGCCGGCACACAAAAACGGTCCTCAAACCGAAGTACACCCTGATCATCCACTCGAAACCTCCCGGCCTGACCCTGGTCCACCTGGGACCGAATCCGCTGCAACTCCAAGTCGAGAGCCTGTTTCTCCTTGATCAGATCCATCAAAGTAGGCTGCACCACCAATGACATCAATCTGAAAGGTGTATCAGGAGCTACCACCTCCAAATCCAGACGCCTCAAATCGGCCAATAGCTGCGGCTGCACCACAATCATCGAAGCCAAGTTCTCCACTGACTTGCGGCTTAGAGCATCAGCCACCACGTTCGCTTTCCCCGGGTGGTAAAGAATCGTCAGATCGTAACCCTATAGCTCTAGCCACCTCCGCTGCCGCATGTTCAACTCCTTCTGAGTAAACAGATACTTCAAGCTCTTGTGGTCGGTGTAAACCTCACAACGCTCGCCATAAAGATAGTGGCGCCATAGCTTCAAAGCAAAGACTACGGCCGCCAACTCCAAATCGTGGGTTGGGTAGTTCTTCTCATAATCCTTAAGCTGTCGGGAAGCATAAGCTATCACCCGGCCATCCTGCATCAAAACACAACCCAATCCATTAAGCGAAGCGTCACTATAAATCACATACCCGACTCCTGCGATCGGCAAAGCCAAAATCGGGGCGGTGGTCAAGCGGTCCTTCAGCTCCAAAAAGCTCCTCTCACACACATCACTCCAAATAAACTTAGTTCCCTTGTGTGTGAGTCGCGTGAGGGAATAGATAACTTCGCAAATCCCTCCACGAATCTGCGGTAGTAGCCGGCCAATCCAAGGAAACTCCGCACCTCTGTCACACTCGTCGGTCTCGGCCAATCCTTGATCGCCTCGATCTTCGCGGGATCCACCGTAATGCCTGCTCCCGAAACCACGTGTCCCAGAAAGGACACCTCGCGAAGCCAAAACTCGCACTTCTTCAACTTGGCATACAACTTCCTCTCCCGAAGCACATCCAAAACCTGCCTCAAGTGATCCTCGTGCTCCTCGTCGCTCCGGGAGTATACCAAGATATCATCAATGAACACTACCACGAACCTGTCTAAATAAGGCTTAAAGACACGGTTCATCAAATCCATAAAAGCTGCCGGGGCATTAGTGAGCCCAAACGGCATAACAGTAAACTCGTAGTGTCCATACCTCGTGCGGAAAGCCGTCAGTGGTACGTCCTCTGCCTTGATCTTCAGCTGGTGATACCCCGACTGCAAGTCTATCTTGGAGTACACCATCGATCCCTGCAGCTGATCAAACAAGTCATCGATCCTGGGCAATGGATACCGATTCTTGATCGTGACCTTGTTGAGCTCTCGATAATCCACGCACAAGCGAAGAGATCCGTCCTTTTTCTTCACAAAAAGTACCGGCGCGCCCCACGGTGAAACACTCGGTCGCACGAATCCCTTGTCCAATAAATCCTGCAACTGCGCTTTCAACTCCTTAAGCTCCACAGGTGCCATCCTGTAAGGTGCCTTAGAAATCGGGGTAGTCCCGGGGACAAGATCGATCACGAACTCAATCTCCCGATCGGGAGGCATCCCCGGTAACTCCGCCGGAAAAACATCCACAAAATCGCGCACAATCGGAATGTCCTCCAATCGGGGGGTATCTCCACCCCTAACTGTGATACTAGCCAAATAAGCTACACAGCCACTGCGCATCAACTGCCTAGCTCGAGCTGAAGATACGGTCATCGCGAAAAGCGAACTCTTGCACCCTCGAAAGATCACCTCGGCCTGACCGGGCTCTCTAAAGATCACCACTCGATCCTTACAATCGATGGTCGCATAATACCTCGTGAGCCAATCCATCCCCAAGACCACATCGAAGTCTCCGAGCCTCCGTAAGGCGAGCAAGTCGATAGGCATGATCCACTCTCCTACCCTGATAGGGCAGCTGGGGGCAAACTCCTGGATGCTCAAGGTATGGTCGGGAACAACTACATGCCTAGGATGCAACATGGGTGCAGTCTCGATGCCATGCAACTCGGCAAATAAACGATCAATAAATGAATGCGATGCACCGGTATCAAACAAAGCCCTAGCTCGAGTGCAGTTAATCAAAACAATACCTGCCACGACCTCCGCCGCTGCTGCGGCCTCCACGGTCTGAGCTGCAAACAAACGCCCGCTGGGTGGCGGTCTCGGTGCCTCAGACTGCCGCTGCGCTGGTGGTCGTCCTGTCTGGTGCTGAGTCTGATGTGACCCTCTGCTCTGACCCGAATAGGCTGGTGCTGAAGCTGACGACGGAGTCGGTGAAGGTCCTCGCGGGCACTCTGATCGAACATGGCCGGCTACACTGAAAACATCTGCCCGCCCGCTGCGGGCACGCCGAAGGAACATGGGTCCGCTGCAGATCACACACCGCGCTGGCCTGCGACGATCCGGCGCTCCACGCGACGCCGCACCCCTCCTGCGCGCCTGACTCCTCGGGTGCTTCGGCGGCCTCCCTGAGTCCACCTTGCCACTACCCTCAGCCGCTCTCTTCCCTTCACTCGCTCCCAGGCCTCGGTCTCCTCCCGAGCCACCTCTGCCCTCTTCAACGGTCAGGGCGTGGTTCACGACATCACGGTAAGTCCGAAGTCGCGAAGCCTGAACCACTCTGTAGATCGAGGGTCGAAGTCCAGCTACAAATATCCGTGCTCGATCCTCGTCATCCCGCGCGACAAAAGAGGACACAGTGCAGGAGACGTGAGAGAACTCCCGCTCATACTCCTTCACTGTCATCCCGTGCTGCCTCAGCTTGCGTAAATCTCGCTCCAGCTGCTGCTTCTCCGCCTCGGGAAATAAGTCTCAATAACATCTCCTTGAACCTCCTCCAGGTGATGGCCCCCACATCAGTCTGAGGGTCATCGCGGATGTCTGCCCACCACTGATAGGCCACTCCGTCCAGGTAGCAAGAAGCCAGCCACACTCTGTCTCGCTCCTCCACAAAGGTGTCATGAAAATGCTTATCCATGTGCAAAATCCACCGCTCCACGGCCCAATGGTCGGCTCTCTCTCCATCAAAGGTCTGAGGGCTGCACCTCCTGAACTCCGCCAGACGATCCATAAGCCGCTCTCGCTCAGCCCCCGACACCATGGTAGGTAGAACAGTCCTCATCGACGAAGTATGAACCGGTGGTGTAACAACAGTCTCTCTCGGGGTCCATGACTCCGGTGTCAACCTCGAAGTCCTCGGTACAACTGCCGGTGGCGCTGTCGTCGCACCTCCCTCAGCGGCGGGTGGTGAAGGACTCTGAGCCTGTCTAGCTGGGGCCTGCTGAAGTAACAGCTCCTCCAGTCGCTGCATCCTCTCATCCTGACGCTGCGCGGCCTCTGCCTGCTGCTGAGCTGCTGTCGCCTGCTGGGTCACCAGATCCGTCAGGAGAGTAAGCTGATGCCTCAGATCACGGACCTCACTAGATCCGGAAGTCGCAGAGGTCTCAACCTCCTCGGTATTAGCTGCCGCAGGTCCCCCCTGCTCCCGACTGCGATCGAGTAGTCGGCATCCTCAGCTAAAACAAACATAACATGCGCAAGTTAGATTACTCACGCCACAAAACCCCAACAATAAAATATAGCCCTCAATCATGCGGAAGTAAGGAAATGACCCCTCACGTAACCCTACGACGTTACGTTGTCGGCCGCCAACGTAACCTTCGAACGGGTTAGGTGTTAGTCATTCCGATCCAACTCCAACCATTAGGAGTTATCAACAATACCCAATCAAATACTTCCGCTCAAGTTCAACACGGTCTCGTCTCTCACGAGCCTAATCCCTATAGTCCAACCGGCCTAAGGTTTACTAGGTCCACAATGACATAACCCTAGGCTCTGATACCAAATAATCTGTCACGCCCCGGGGCTCACAGCGGAAACCCACCCGGGCACGTACACAGACCGCCGTGCACACCACAACACAAACAAGTGTACACAAGGCGTCTAAACAAGAAGTACTATAGCCAAGGAAGTATAAGTATATATAACAGTCCTACACAGATATCAGAGCATTCTACACAAGAAGTTTGCGGGAAATTTAAACAAGTACAGATAGTCTATCAAAGGGAATATATAACAACAATAACCCAAAATGGATATACAACTATATCACGAGGTACATAAACAATGATCCAAAAGAGACGGGGAGTCCTCTACATAAGGGTACAACGCACAAAACTAAACTCTCTCATAGGTACAACAACCACCTCGCAACAAAAAGAAAGCGGTGGCCACCTACGAAGAATCTCGCCCGACTAGCTAGAAGCGACACGCCTTGCCGCGATCCCTCGCCTCCCCCGCAGTGGAAGGCTCTGAAAAACAATCAACACATGGGAGTGAGAACTATAAAAATAGTTCCCAGTGGGTAAGCCGCCGAGAGGAGCGGAGTACACCACTAGGTCAACTGAGGCATGAGTAGGGTTAGTATCAAATTTAAAAACCCTCTCTTTTCATAAAACACAAGCTACCATGCCTCAAGTCTGACAAGTAAAAAGAATGCGATAAATAAAGCGATATGAAAAGCATATATGAACTTCTAAGCTATCAATGCTCAAATGCTAAGAAAAAGCTAAGTTCATAATATGTCCATCATCCTCTCATGACAAAATGTGAAATGTCCAAATGCCTCTAATGACAATATGTAATATGTCCAAATGCCTCTAATGTCCACAAGTAATATGTACATGATGTAATCAAGTTCCAATATACAATTTAGTCCATGATGATTTATTTTCATGACTATGTTTACTCTCTATGTTCTCTTTCATGCCAACATGAATATAAGCCATGTAAAATATGCTCTCTATCATATGCTCGCTATGCCACTTCTCGCTATCATGACTCGCTGTCATGATGATGCAATTCTCTCAATGCTGTCAATGCTGAAAAGAATAAAGCAGACTACCCAACGCAGGATCAATGTCGCCGGCACGCCTCGTGGCCCCATGGTAGTCAACACCCTCGCCGCTCGGGGTGGTCCCACGGTGCATCCACTCGGCTCTCAATACATCGCACGGCGATCTATGTCCAAGGACACGTCGCAAGACCCGCTCCGGAGCTGCCTGGCCTGTAGGGAGCGACCCTCACAGGCGTGTGCGGATGAGCACAACGGCGCTAGCATAGTCAACCACCGTAGAATCGCTCTCACATGTCTCTAACATGGAACAAAGCATGCGCTAACAAAGGGAGTAGAACCTCACATCTAAATGTAGTCACGAATATAGAGAAGGAATGCTACAACTAGCCTCACAATGTACATTTCCATGACCAAACAAGAATGTGCCAATGAGTTCTACAAGTAATGTCCACAAGTAAATATCTCAAATGATATGTCCAAGATGCATGCTAATGTCCACGATGTCGAATGCGATGAATACCTATCGCTACAATATGCCCATACATATGCATAGAGTTTTCATAAGCTACACATGTGAGAATTTTACACTAACATATAACATATGGTTTTCATGCTTTCTAAAATTCTTTTACCATATTTCAAGCAAGTTTAATATATAAAGCATGCTCGGAAAATAAAGGGTTGACATAGAGGGAGTTCACCCATTTCGGTGAGGTCAGACCCACCGGATAAGTGTCGAAACGACTCTGTTTGCCGAAACGAAGTCGCCCCCTCTTCTTCTAACACCCTAAAGGAAATTCCCATGGGGTTGGAATTAATTTTCGACAACTTCGAAAAATTAACATATGAACATGCAAAATTTACTAAATCTCACCTTAGGTCGCCGAGCTTTCTCCGAAGCTCAAATCAGTGTTATAAACCTTCAAATGGCACCTAGCAAGAGATTCTAAACCCATCAATTTCATCTCTAATCCTCTAAATCAAAAATCCCAAATCTAACCCTAGGTTTTCTAGCCTAGGTTTTGATCTCAAATAAACACATAAAACATGCATTAGAGAGGTTTAGAGAAGAAACCTTACCTTAAGAATGCAATCCAAGGCTTTAGAGAGCTAGGGTTAGAGATCCTCCAAGCTCCAAGCCTCTCTTGGATCAATCAACCAAGTCCAAGTGCTCACAAGCTTCAAGAAGCAAGAAAAAGAAAAGAGGAGATCAAATCCCACTCTAAAACACCCAAAACCTCAAACCCTAGAGAGAGAAAGAGCTCAAACCTCTCTCTACAAAGTTTCCTCAGCTCAAATCTGAGAGAAAGGCTAAGGGGTTCATTTTATATGTTGTAACAATATCAAAAAGGCCCTCCCAAAACACAGAAATTAAAACTGTGCAGATTTCAGTTTTCTGGGCAATGTATACCGGTATTCGGGGGTAAGTATACCGGTATGCCAATGCAAAACAGTAAATCCGAGGCTCGGGTTCTGGCCATCTCGCGGCCGCATACCGGTAATCATACTAACACCGAAGCCCCAAATCCATCATGTGCTAGTGCTCCAGTCATATCTCAATGCATTATGTTATGCAACCATTTATGCATTTTATTTATACTCTCAACAAGTGCATTCTACTGCAATTCTATCATGCATGTCTCAATGTGTACCTCATATCGATACTATCATGCATGCCTCCACATATACATCAAATCAATGCTATCATGCATGTTTCAACGTGTGCACTCATATTGATGCTATTGATGCATGTCTCGATATATGCACTCATATTTATGCTATCATCGCATGTCTCAACATAAGGACTATATTACTGCTATCATGCATGTTTCATCCTGTGCATTCTACCAATGTTATCATGCACAATATGCTAGTGTTACCATGCATGCCCTTTCATATTCAATAACTATACACAATATCGATATCATGGATATATCCTGGATATTTCAATTCATCTTGCTATTCATCTCATAAGCTGTGCGTGTTTTCTTTGTTACAACTCAATTGCATTTCCAAATCACATCTTGCCCATAAAACCATTTCCCACATTTCATAAATAGTGCCCACATTTCATACTTGTTACTAACTTTTCATACATAGTGCCCAAACCAAGGTTCATGCATAGTCTTATTATCTCAACAATCATAAGCTCAATCCTCACGATATCATCGCCTCTACTAAGTCCTATTATATTAATCATCCTTTTCTGCGTTCAAGAGTGGCCACGCCACTTGCAATATCCATGATATTCCTTGATATCCCGGGGTGAGGCATAAGCTCAACATCCCGCCAAAAGTCCGATAAACTCGCCCCACGACCTAAAGGTCGGGTTCTCAATCCAATGTCACTAGGGCCCAATGCATGTAACAAATACCCACAAGTTCCATTTTTCTACTAATGTCCACATGTTTCATTTTCACTAATGTCCACATCTCTAACGAGATTTATCATGTAATCACGTTCATCTCACGGTCCCGAAAAGGAACCCCAAAGTCATGCGCCTCTACATGAATAAATCGGCTAATGTCCACCTACCGTTTAGATGTAAATTCCTAAGGGATAGAACTCATCAGCCGAGTCAACATCGAAAAATCACTAATAATGCATGGGTTAAATGGGTGGAAATTCACTTAGACCAAGAAAATCTTGTCTAAAGCTCAAATCGGAGTTGGAAAGCTTTTATTCCACCCGAGAGCAACATTCTACACCCCTCAATTTAACCCCCTAAGGCCTATAATCAAAAAGCCCTAAATCCAAACCCTAATTTCATAGAAATGGGTTTTTAACATATAAAACTTAGCAAAACTTCAAATAGGAGTTGTCAAGAGATCACAAACCTCAAAAATCTAGGTTTCCTCAAGCTAGGGTTGAAGATCAACCAAGAACTCATCTCCTCTCATCCTCCAAAAGCTCCCAAAGAAGCCATAAAGCATCCACCAAAAGGAAAAAGAGAGAAAAGAGATCAATCAGGGATTTTGGGAGAAAATCTAGAGATTTTTTTGAAAGGCCTAGCCCGTGCCACGTGAATAACTCGCCACAAGACAGGTTTTCCTCGTCCAACCGGACAGAGTCTCCCCTGTATTTGCTCGGCGTCGCAAGGTACAAGTTCCGAGTTACAAACATAGATATCATTCACAACAACAAAGCAAGAGGGGTAGACAACCCCACAAGTGACTTGAGTGAAAACCATTTGAAAACCGATCCCACAAGGATCTAACTTTTGAAAACGCTACCACGAGGGGTAGAAAAACCAGAGGGCAAGCGAGGAGAGGAAGGCAACACAAGACTGTAATAGAAGTACATCCCAAAGCCAAAACACAATCTCGCTACACCCCAGCGAGCTAGGAGAGATAGTAACTGAACCAGAGAATAAGTCTAAGGTCTAGAGGGTACGGGTCATAATCCAAAACATCGAGAACCAAGGTCGGAACCTCTAGCTGCTAACTAGCCGTGCCTCGCCACGTCCCGACTCCCACCGCCCGACTCACCCGAAACACAAAACCGTAAAGCGGGGGGTGAGAACATGCTAACATGTCTCCCCTCCCAGTGGGTACCGTGAGCCAACGAGGGCGACGCGTACCACTGGAGTAGGGTCGACGACTAAGTAGAGATAAGGTAAAATGTGCAGTACTGTAGTAAAACTAAACTACTAACTGAAATGGATGCATCAACAGTAAGAAAAGGAAAGCTGAACCCAATCTCCATCTGGCACTGTCACCTGCTCACTCACCAGCACACAACCTCCGCAGATGCACATGTCGAGAGGCTCACGGGTTGGAAGCGCACAACCCTTTTCCGGAAAAACGCCCCACGCGGTGGATCAGACCGCGGGCGTACGTGAAGTGCTAAAAGAAGAGAGCTGTGACGATCGATGCAAATGCCCAATCCACAGAGCGGCAACCAGCCGTAAAGTAGCAACAGAAGTACCTGGGTCGCCCAAAACCACCTGCGACCTCAACTGACCAACCAGGTCCAACGGCCATAGGCCATGCACATCACTATCTACTCCAGTGACTCATGCAACAGAAGTAAGTAAAAACGAGGGTAGGGATAGAGGATGTCACCGTCGTCCACCGAACCGACTCCGGTTCACGGTACCCACCTGTAGGAAGGAAAGAGCCTAACTCCGACGGCTCTCGGGGGGCATGACTGACGCGACCTACGAGGTACCAAGACGGTGTCAAGACCCAATGTAAGGACTCTACAAGTAATCACTCAACCCGAAAACCCGAGAATCGCCCGGAAAACCCATCGGGACGATTCCGAACGCACCCAACCTGCGACGGGGCTCACAAGGCCCAAGAACCCCTCGCTGCCCTAAAAGTACACCGAAAACAAGGTGCCGGGGCAGCGAGCGCAAACCCGGAAGGTAGAGAAGATCCGACGACCCCGAACGGCCTCCCGGAGTCCCGGAAAAGTGCCGATTTGGCACCGGAACCACGTCACTCACCCGCTGTCCCCGAAACTTCGGGACAGCGATGAGGTTCAGCCAATAGGGGCTAAAACGAGAGG
>JAODYA010002533.1:0-10585 GCA_025727855.1 Dyckia ibiramensis | reverse complement strand
GGCAACAAGACAAGCCAGTGAGTACGAACGGAGTTCTCCCGTTTAATTAACTTCGTGCCATACGTCGTCCGTGACGAAAAGCACAAGTCAGCACGACAACTCTTCGGGCGGTCCGCCGAGTGACAAACGGCCGCCCAAGCATCCAAAGGACCGCCGTGGGAGCAAGAGCGCGCCTCCGAAGACCGGGGGAGATGGAACTGCGTCTTTTGTGGCAAGGGTCACAAGAATAATGAGTGCCCTCGACGCCACAATCGCTGCTACGGCTGCGGGCAGCCGGGTCGCCTCCGAGCCCACTGCCCGACGGCCCCTACTGCCGCATCAGCCGCCGCGTCTGCCCCTGCTCCGCAGCAAACTCGTGGAGGCCCCTCTTCTTCGGTCTAGCATGCTGGACGTCCCCCTGCACAACGTCGTGATGACGGCCCTCGTCAAGCCACTGGTGGTCGCATCTATGCTATGACGCAGCAAGGAGAAGAACCTTCAGGGCAGCGTCGTCGCAGGTATCATCTCTATTCATGGCATTAGAGCTAGGACGCTCTTTGATACTGGTGCATCTCATTCTTTCATTTCGCACCCTTTTTCCCGTGGTCATGCGATTAGTGTGTGAGACACCCGTTTGTCGCACGACGCCCGATGGATTCGTGCCATTGTTGCTTCTCCAACGATGGTGTTTGGAGTTGGATTCGTGGCATTCCGCTTCGTTGCTGATAAATCCGTTGGCTGCAGACAACGTATTGTCAAAAGCGAAGACGAAATGCCCTACTGCTCCTAGGAGTTTATGGATTGGGTCTATGTGTCTCAGTAATTTGACGACCCGTATGGATCGTCCTGTGTACCTGTTAGCTTAGAGTTGTTCTTAACCCTGCCGAATACACTGGTTAACCGCAGCAAACTGCGCTGTGACCGCGGATTAGGCGGGTTGATGGCCTTTGATACAGTGCCTTTCTGGTAATGAATTTACCAGTAGCCAGGTTTTTCGTGTGATTCAGGGAAAATGAAACCTGATCCGCAAGCCAATCGCAACTTTTGCGAATGTAAGTATTGATACCCGCTCGGCGTGAGCCGGTCTTTCGGCTCGTCTTGCATCTCCCGTGTCGAGACTATGGGGTAGATCTGGGTTGAATACGGATGTATTCGAACCAAAAGCCCTTTGGTTGCACTATAGCAGAACTGTCCGGTCTCTTTTCAGGCACAACTCGGCCTAGTCAAGAGCTTTCCTCGCTGGTCCCAAGGGGATTTCAGCGACTGGGTTTCGTTGCACCAGATGTCGAGCACCCTCGACACCCCTGTAACCTGTCTAACTTAGTCACTCCGATCGGAATCACCGTGAACCCAGGAAGATTTCTTCAGTGATTGAGTGGATCCGGCCTACTTCCGTCCGGGCAAGCATTGAAATGGCGCCATATGAGGCTCTGTACGGACGCCGTTGTCGATCCCCTATCTGTTGGGACGACGTCGGAGAACGTCACGTTGTCGGGCCTGATTTAATTACGAAAGCCAAGGCTAAAATCCGCATCGCTCGAGAGCGATTACTGACTGCACAAAGCCGACAGAAAAGTTACGCGGACCATCGTCGACGTGATCTGGAACTACAGGTCGGAGAGTGCTGCTCAATGTCTTCCCCTCCTGTGGAACCCGAATGTAAAAGACCATAATTTTTAATATTGGGAATTTTTAAATCCTGCTTATTGGACTTTGAGCGTTTTTATATTTTAAACCTGCACGTCAAATTTTGGGTCAATCCGCTAAAACGAGAAAGTTATAAGGCCCGGAAGTTTGACAATCCGTTCGGTCATCGGACGCACGGATTGAAAGTTGATCCATCGACACCATTGGATCAATTAGAACCGTCCGATCTAAATGAAAATTGACATTTTGATCGATCCGTCAATCGGAGCTCGTTTTCGACGAACGAAGTTGTGACCCTATAGTTTCAGCCGTGCCTGACGCGCTGCGCCGTCCGATCGGCCATCGGACGGACGGATTGAATTCTGGACCATAAAATCCGTTAAGGCTCTTTAAAAAATGCGGAATTTTTATTCGAAAAATCAAAATGATCAAACGGACTCCGTTTCACGTGAGAATTTCACGTACGGCTCGAATTTGATGATTCAAAATCGCTGTAACCGCCGGATTTTTATTGCGCGCTTCTCGGTGATTCGTCACTTGCATGTACATATATATATATATGTATGTACGTAGGGTTTAGGGACCTCATCGAAACCCTACCCTAGCCGCACCCCCCTCACCCGAGCCCCCTGCGTGCAACCCCGCCGACCCCGAGAGCCGGTCGGAGCCGCCGGCCGCCGGAGCTCCTCCCCTCGTCCATCAATTTCGGATGGCTTAAGTCCTTCACGCGATTCGTGCACCGGATCGCGAGATCGAATGCGATCTTCGTTGATCGCGCGCAGTGCTGTCGGAAATTTCCTGCGCGCGCAGCGCCGCAGTGTTTTTAAAACTACGACGCGCACGGGTGGACTCACGACCCGAGTAAAGTGGCGTTACGACCGTCTTTTCGTCCCGGTCGCAACGGTACTTTACACGTGGCCGGGACCGAGCTCCGGTATCGAGATCCGAGCCGATCTCTGAACATTGCGCAGTGCTGCCAGACTGCAATCTGCGCGCGCAGTACCTCGGTGGTTGCTTAATTGCGTCGCGCTCGGGATGATCCGCGGCCCGAGTAAAGTGGCGTTTCGACCGTATGTCTGTCCCGGTCGAAACGACACTTTACACGTTCAGATCCGACTTACGGATCTGGAGATCCATGCCGAACACTGAACGCTGCGCAGTGAAAAACTACTAAAACTGCAGTTCAGCAGCATAGTAAAATGGCCGCTACGCGCTCTACGATGCTCGGATTCGCACGAAACCTCGAGCATCGGATCCAGCACGTCGAGACCTTTCAGCCCATGAATTGGCTCAGACCAGCGGAACCTGATTTAATTTCGGACCATAAGGAGTCCGATCCGACACCGATTCGTATATTAAATCGTTCGATTTTCGTTATGCAACTAAAAATCCGGATTTTGATCCGGACGAGCTTTCCAGTTCCGTCAGCTCGATGGCCTTCTTGGCTAGATTTTGGGGATGACCCCTGACTCGGATTTAAATCCGAAGTCCAGACAGATCCGTTTGGCACCCCTAGCCCGGTTCTACTTGTAGGTTCCGTTGACCGCCGCCGCACCCCCGATTGTCATACCGACTTAGTAGGTGGGTGAGCCACGGAGCATGGTTCGGTACCACTGTTCCTATCCCTACACCTTTTACGGTTTTTACCTGTTGTGCATATATCCACATATATGATGTTTGCTTCAGTTTCCGCTTTACATCTACATATATGATGTTTGCTTCAGTTTCCGCTTTACATCTACATATATGATGTTTGCTTCAGTTTCCGCTTTACATCTACATATATGATGTTTGCTTCAGTTCCGCTTTACATCCACATATATGATGTTTGCTTCAGTTTCCGCTTTACATCTACATATATGATGTTTGCTTCAGTTTCCGCTTTACATCTACATATATGATGTTTGCTTCAGTTTCCGCTTTACATCTACATATATGATGTTTGCTTCAGTTCCAACTTGTCGAGAACTTCATACATTGCTCATGGCGTTCTACGCCCCACTGATATCGACCCTCGAGTCGACATATCGATCTATCCGATCGATGGGCTTCGGCCCTTCAGTCAGTTAGCATGCATATGACCCTAGTCACGGCGACATAGTCGCCCGATACCGAGCGTATCATGACACGGATCGGTTTGGCCACCGATTGATGTGTACCATCCGGATGAGTCGGTCAGCATCGCCTGACCCGTGGTATCTTTCTGGTTGCTCGTGTACGCCGTAGTGATGCCGCACCCCAATGGTAATATCATTACTTATATATGAGCTTGCATATCTCATGAGGGTCACCGTAGCTTTGCATTTATGCTTATTTCAGTTATCGCATGATGTTATCGATATTGCTTGCTCTGCATTTATGTTGATTTCAGTTATCGTATGATGTTATCGATATTGCTTGCTTTGCATTTATGTTTATTTCAATTATCGTATGATGTTATCGATATTGCTTGCTTTGCATTTATGTTAATTTCAGTTATCGCATGATGTTATCGATATTGCTTGCTTTGCATTTATATTGATTTCAGTTATCGTATGATGTTATCAATATTGCTATCGTGTTTGCTTTTGTCGTATTACCTCCTTTTGTTCTCAGTGAATACGACTTGCCTTGTGGCTCGATTGTACCCACTGAGAAACCCTATGTGGTTTCTCACTCCCAGTTTTTCGAGGTGACTTTGGGGGATGAGGGGGATGCGCGATGACGTGAGGGCGCCTAGCGAGATAGACGTCTTTACCCGTTTTCGAGTTATTTGCATCAGATATTGGTTAGCTTATTTATGCTTATAGTTTTAGTGGTTCATGAATCGGTTTGGATTAATTACATTCTGTTATGTTTAAGTAAACGAATTTGACAAAGGCTTTTATGTGAAAATGATGAGTTTTCAAATGAGTTGTGATCTACCCATCGAGGTAGAGGTTTTCCGCAAAAGGTTTTCTACCCCTCGTGGTAGCTCTGATGTTTCAAAGACAGAATGTTTATACATGTGAAATATAACTATCTGTACTTGTGTTCGTGAATGCATGTGATTGGATCCTGTTGAATGTCTTTTTTGCATCGCCGTACAATTATAGGATTTGTCGCAATAAATGCTCCAATTAATGGGCCACAAGACGACAAGAAGAGATCGTGCGATAAAGGCCATAGCGCCACTTTTTCCTTTTTGTTCATGTATAGACTCTCCCTGGCTTGTATGTTTTAGGGGTTTTGGCATTATGTACTTTGATTACGAGCTTTCATTTTTTTAGAAAGCTTACCGGAATGATGTATATGTAATTAAAGTTTTGGATTATGTGCTCATACGTATAGCTGTATGTTTAGCTGTATGTGATACTCTTATGGGATAATTGTCTACATACTCCTCAATTTTTTAAAAATATATAATTTATCCTTTTTATTTTTTTTCTTTTAATAGGCCCCTCATATATTATATATATATATATATATATATATATATATATATATATATATATATATATATATATATATATATATATATATATATATAAGAAGATAAAGAAAATAAATAAGAAGATGATGAAGATGCGAGAAAAAATGGTACAATTTTCGTCGAAATAGTGTAACGTTATGATGTATTTATATACAACTTAATGTAAGAATGTTAAATCACGTCCGTCCATCAAGGACGTGTCCAACACATTCTAACCGAAAGATCTATCATATCTTAATGTGTTGGATATCCACCATCTTCTTGTCACTTTCGATATAGGCTTTTTGAGATAACCCAAAATCCTCTAAGATCTATTTCTATGAATTTTTATGCCAATGACATAAGAAGCTTCACCCATATCGTTCATTTCAAAATTTCTGACAAAGAAAATCTTTAGTCTCTTTGAGCAAATTTAAATCACTACTTGCAAGCGATAATATCATCCACATACGGGACTAAGAAAATGTATTTACTACGACTAACCTTAAGGTATATGCATTGATCTACAATATTTTCTACGAAACTAAATGTAGTAATTATATTATGAAACTTGATATACCATTGGCTATCTTAGATGGGTGATTAGGATAATAAAATCAACCACAACACAACGGCAACAAGACGAGAAACAGAACATTGACCTAATCTCAAGTACAAAACAACAGATTGGAAGCATAGTAAAAGGACATACACCCACAGGTATCAGAGCGTACTATCAGTCGAGCCACAACTACAAAATCTATGCACAAGTACATATCTACCTCGTCTCTGACCACATATACAACTACAAAAATAGTGGCTCATGATGGGGTGGTCTACTACAAGCCGATGAAGGGTCGATGCCTAACTCGATGCGATCCCCTTACCGCGATCGACTGAAGACGTACCAGTAGCTCGAAAAAAAAAGAAACCACAAAGGGCGTGAGAACTACTGAAAAGTAGTTCCCAATGGGTACGGTCGGCAATGACAACGACTTTCCCACTAGGTCCAGAATAAGCAAAAGTGAATGTGAAGGAAGAGAAGACGTCACAGGTAAAGGGAACGAGCTACCACCAAGCATAATAGAGAAATGACAATAATGTGAATTAAGGATTCAGTAAAATTGTGCTCAGTATAAGTAAACAGTGTAGGATAGCAATATATGCTTCTGATAGGGTAGGAAAGCAAATACAATTGATATGCTATGATACTGTGATAGGATGACCAAGCTACTGATAATGTAAAATATCCACAAAATCCAATCGAGAATAGTCATAACCATTATGCATGATCAAGTGAATATAGTCAACAATAGCTACTATCCTAATATATATAAGGTCAATAGAAAATCATCTCAAGAGGCCCAACTCGACATCGATATCAATGAGAATCTAGTGATAAATAGCATAGGAAATGCATAAAGAAAATGCAGATCTCGAAGCTCAACTCAACATCGATATCCACGGGAATCTAGTGATGACTAGTCTAAGTGATACATAAAGAACATGAAATGTATGCGATATGTCTCTAACTTACGGGATAAGTTGCATTGTATCAAGTCTCTCGGGCCTCCCGCGATGCAAAATCGCTCGAAATCTTCCCGATTTCCTATTCAAATCGTAAAAAACATCCGAAAATGGGGTTACGAGGGCTAACTTTTCAATTCTGGAGGAATTTTCTCAAATTGAATGCGCCATAATGAAATTGGGCGCTAACGAAACTCGTGGACTCCTTAATTTCGCAATTAAGAATCATCTAAAAATACTCATGGATTTGAATGGACCCAGTTTACACATTAATTGCAATAAATGTACTTTAAATGTAAATTGGCCCAAAAATCCGTTTTCGCGTCAATTTGCGCCGAAACAACCTTTGCGCCAACAAGCTCAATGAGCACGATTGATGAGGATTCAAAATTCATATTTTACGAGATTAAAATCCACGGAGTCAACACTTATTCACGGTCGATACCCGCTTGCGGCGGTTGTAACCGCCGTTTGAACTCCCGATTCCTCAACAACTTTGACGGGCGGTTGTGTAATCAAATTACACGCAAAGCTTATCGTCACTACCAAAATTTAAGTGCACCGCCAAACCCGTACTTTACGGATTCTCTTTAATAATATTCTTGCCAACACCAATATTAAAATTATTCTCAAAAGATTGACTCAAATTAAATTTGTACAAATCATCTACCAAACAACCATCGCCAACAATGACATTATCGGAAGATAGTAAAAGATTCATTTTCAAATAAAAATTTGAAAGCCTTTATTCTCGGTTAGATACGGAAACTAAAATTCTAGAATATGTAGGAATATAAAAAGTATCTTCAGAAGTTCAAGTACAAAATCGGTACTAAGTTCTAAAATAAATTTTCCTATGTCTTTAACTTGAGATTATTGTCCTTCTCTAGTAATTAAAATCCTTTCATTTGGCTTCGATATCCTTATGTCGTGAAAATCTGCATGGTATTTGAGATATGTACTCTTTTTGCCATAATGTTTTATTGGCAATTGAACTAACTTCTTATAATTGGAGGCACCCTCAAAATTTAAAAAAATTATTCTTTATTTGACCACAACAAATGGTCAAATCTTAATTCAACATCAATAAATTCTTATATATCCTTCATTATCTATAGGATGTTGTTCTCTCTCGCTCTCTCTCTTCACGTATGCTCTCTTTCTCCTCACTTTCTCTCAGAAGCTCGGGGAAAGCTCGAGAGAAGCGCGGATTTGATCTCGGGAAAATGGCTTCTTGAGTGATCGCGGAGCCTCGTAGTGCGAAGAAACCCCGGGAAAAGCTAGGGTTTTGAGGTATATAGGTTTTTGGAGGTTTTTAAATCGGATTTTCGCGGTTTTGGGGTTTTGGATAAACCCTGGGCGATCTGGACCACAAATCGTGGAGATCCGCCGTGGATTGTCGGCGCTTTGCGCGCGAACGTTAGAACACTAAAGAAAGTGTTTGAGGGTATTAATAGGTTATTTTGTGCTTGTTAGGGCGTCCAGCGATTAGGTCGCTTCCATGTTGCAGGGGTAAATAGCCCTAGTTTTTAAATGTGATAAAATAGAGTTTAAATTCATGATACATTGTGGATGGTTGCATTATATGATGTGCATGGGCATGATTTATCAAGAAACGATATGTTGTATATGATAAAAATTGCATAGTAAGTAGTGTGGACTTACTTACATAGAAAACCTAGAGCCATGAGTCTAGGAAAGGAAAGAAAGGAAAGAAAGGAAGGAAAGAAAGAAAAGAAAAGGAAAAGAAAAGGAAAAAGAAAAGGAAACGTATCCCACAAGATAAAGGTTAAAAAGTCTTAAAGAAATGAAAATAACAAGAAACCGTAGGGATGGTTAGTTGGTGCATTATAGAAATGATTTGTGCATAGCATATGTTTTCAAGTATGTTTTTAATTTACTAATCATACTTGCGTTGTTTTCTTTGGACCTGGTGGGTCGAACTACTCCCTTGGGTGGCCTTACCCACTGGGAACTATGGACAATAGTTCTCATCCCCATGTTGTTACAAGTCCATCGACGAGCGGCGGCATCGACCACGGGAAGGGCATGGCACCGTATATAGCGCCCCTTTACCTTTGTTCATGTATAGAGCTTTACCCCATTTGTATTCAGGGTTGTGTTGGGTATAACTTAATTACAACTTTCAAGTTTTTGGAAAGTATATAAATGACGTAATGTAATTAAGTGTTTTGGTTTGTATAGTTGGATGTTGATAGTTTACTTTCGCTAATTCTTTGCTTACGTAATGCCGTTGCCTTCGTTCCTGTTTGGACCTTGTGTTTTGTATTGTACTGCTTGCGACGCTTCGAATGTACAGGGGAGACTCTGTCCGGCGGTCTGTCGGCGTGCCCGAATCCGACCAAATAGGCGTGCTCGGGGCGTGACAGATAGGTGGTATCAGAGCATAGAGGTAGACTAGTGGGCCTAAGAACCCTAGGATGGCATAACCCTAGGAGTGTAGGCTCGTGACAGACGAGAATTTACAATATGTGGCGAAAGACGAATGGATTGGGTCATGTATTCTAGATGCCTCTAGACGGATGTAGAGGCTGATTCAAAGTGTGGTTTATTCTCCTCCGTAGCGCATTCATGTTGGGTGTGCACAACATGAAACCTAGTGATGAGAATAGGCGCCTTTGACTCGACTTTCGCCTCGATTGGGTTATCGTATGAAATTTTGTTTTGAACTTGGCCTTCGAGGGTCGATGATTCGACCTAGGTCATGGTATTGCTTGGTCGACCTCCAACGAGGCCTAGACTAATCACCTAGAGGGGGGTGAATAGGTGTATACCGATAAAAATTTCGATGCGAAAGTAAATGCGGAAAATAAAATAAGCACACCGAGATTTACGTGGAAATTCCAACTCCGGAGAGAAAAACCACGGGACCACACACGCAATAACAATCTACTAAGAACCAAAAAGGATTACACGAGGTGATTACCGACTCCACGGAACAATGGCATACGGTATGTCGATAAAAAAACATAAAAGCTCGAAACTTCAAGTCTCGGGTTTGTGTCGGGTTTGAAATCCTCGTACGGACATAAAAACGAGATTCAATGTCATCACCAAAACATCGAATCTACGCGTGTATAATCCAAAGGTAAATACAAAAGTTACATTCATAATCCTAAGACAAACTCTATGACTTAGGACAAGGAGTCTTAAAGTCTTAAGCAAAAAATATATCCTGCAAAACATGCCTAAACAAACATTGGGTTAAAAATTTTTAAGAAATAAACATGGAAACATGATAGCACTAAGAGAGAATATGTGAAAAGCATAACTACAAGAGGGGTCAAAGCCAAAAAGTGAGATAAAAAATAAAGAAGATAAGCATCACTCGTGATCATCATCATCACCATCGTCATCATCGCCGGCGGCGAGCGAAGTCTGGCGGTGCGAAGGACCGGCATAAGTGGAAGGACCGGTAGAATGACCACCGGGATGACGTGAACTCGGACCGGCTCCGGTGGCGACGTCATCTCGTCGAGCCTCAAAATTCGTGTGATCAAGATAGGGAACGGGAACTCAGTGGACTCTGCACCGGATTCTTCATCAGTTCGTCTGGTTCTCTTGGAAGGCTGAAAAAATCACGTATCCGAGAATTATAGCATTACGTTAAACACGGATTAAATGCAACAAACTAGTTTCTAGCAAGGTTCTTAAGAGATTTGTAGAAGAAATCCGCAAAGAAAACATACCGGTATACATAGTATAAAATCCAGAAACACATCCCTCGGGTCCGAGCACACAAAACAGGGGAAATACCGGTATACAGAGTGACATCCGGTATGAGGAACAGTAAAAATAATCAAAAATAATATTTGTGCCTCTATTTATCAAAAATTCACATATAAACCCCTCAATCCATAATAATTTCACGAAAAATTAAAAATTTTTCCCAAAAATTATTATGATGCAATTCAAAAATTGTAATGAATTTTTAATGAATATATAAATCAAATACAAGTCATCAAGTGTATTCTAAAGGTC
>JAODYA010002446.1:0-13177 GCA_025727855.1 Dyckia ibiramensis | reverse complement strand
GATAATATAAAATAATTTAAAGAGTGGTTGAAAGGACTATATATAGTCCTTTCAACCACTCTTTATGATTCTAACCAGATCATTTATTGACTGACTGTTTTTACGTAGATAATAAGTAAAAAAGCAGTAGGAACTAGAATAACAGTGCAGTAGCAATAAATGCGAGAATATTGACTTCCATAATTCTCCATATTATTTCTTTTTTTTTCTTCGCAATAACTCGGGATGTAATCCCATAGAGATGAGAAATTTAACTCCTGTCAATTCATTGGTATGAATTGATCCTGATGATACTGAATCGGATCAATATTATGAATAACAATATCTGATCTATCAAATCGATTCATCGTCGAGAATTGAATAGTATAACATAGGAAGATCTTTTATCCATACTAATTCCGAAATGGGATTTTTTATTGGATCAGGAATCCCATTGCATTTTTCATCCTCTTCCACTTTTTTTCTATAACCTATTGTATTCCTTATCTTATACAACTCCCCTTCCCGTGTATTATACTTACAATTATGAGGTATTATATAACCGGAATATTTTATGGGTCACACACAGACCCAAACGAGGTGAGATGGAAGAAAAAGGGGGATTAATAAAAAAAGATCAAATATTCCAACAAATTTACTGAAAAGGGTCCTTGCTTGGTCTTTTCTTTTATTTTATTAGTATCCTCTTTCTTGGATTTATTTGTACTGAAACGCATACATCAAAAACTATGTCAAGATTTGAATGAGAATGAGATAGATTGTTTACAATTAGTCATTGAGGATACACAAACAAAGTCAGAACTAGAAAAGGTGTGGTTTAACCTGAAAAGTACTCTGTCGAGGTAATTATGTTAAGTTCATTGTCCATTGTACAATAAACGAATACAATTTGTGTATATACTCCCGGTAAAATAGGATCACCCTACTCCATTTCATGGATCAAGAAACAATCCAAAAAGAAAGTAAGACGTGGGGATGGTATCTCTTAAAATACTGAATATAGTAATACCACCGATTGTACTAATGTACATATGATATGTCTCTCCTTTATCAATCGGGAGTAGTAGAAAGATTTGAATTCCCGGATCCGTATTTGTGTGATGATAAATGTGAAATAAAAAAACAAAAGAGATAAGGATGCCCACTCCACTGGGCATTAAGATCTTGCTTTCTGTGTCCCTTTTCCGTGAAAGGAGAGATGAATTGATAAATTCACCGGATCCTAATTCGGGACTGACGGGGCTCGAACCCGCAGCTTCCGCCTTGACAGGGCGGTGCTCTGACCAATTGAACTACAATCCCAGCGAGGTGTATGGCATACATATTCTTAATGTTACATATTCTTAATGTAATCATAAGAGCATTCTAGTCCTAGTCGTCGTATTGTAAGAAAGACAGGAATGATATACTGATATCATATCCACATATAATATGGGCTATAGTGAGAGCGACACGGATTACCAGAAACCAATAATTATTTTACTGCCAAAAGTGGATAATAAATCTTTCAATGAGTTAAAAGAACTAAACTTTACTTAATTAAGTAAAGTATCATGAACTAGATCCTTAGAAAGATCAGAAAGAGAAAAATAGGGATAGAGAAAAAAATTGACTCTTTCTCTTTATTTCTACGGATTAGGCATTTCCATTTATGGAAGACAAATTGGTTATATCATATTCATGGAGCGGTGAATTATTGGGCCGAGCTGGATTTGAACCAGCGTAGACATATTGCCAACGAATTTACAGTCCGTCCCCATTAACCGCTCGGGCATCGACCCAGGAAGAATTCATTCTAGGCTTATTGATAATCTATGATCAACTTCCTTTCATAGTACCCTACCCCAGGGGAAGTCGAATCCCCGCTGCCTCCTTGAAAGAGAGATGTCCTGAACCACTAGACGATAGGGGCATATACGCCCGACCGTCATCACATCATACTATGATAGTATGAGTAGTTTTTTGGAATTGTCAATATAGTCTAATGGTATGACTAGATCCAAAAAGTCTTTCCCACTTTTATGTTATGATTTTAGAGAATTTTTTTTTTTTTCAAAAATTCAAAATAATAATCTTATCCACTTTTGGAGTAAATCCCATTTTTTGGTCCTGAATGAACTCCTATGCATATAGGCATATATTATGTGCATATAGTACATATATACATACATGCAGTAGACTTATAATGGAAAATAAAAATGGCTAATTCATGAATTGAATAAAACGGCCCTTTTAACTCAGTGGTAGAGTAACGCCATGGTAAGGCGTAAGTCATCGGTTCAAATCCGATAAAGGGCTCTTTTTCCAATAAACTCAAGTTTTAGCCTTCGTTTTTCAGCGGAAAATATCTATCTCTATTATTTTTTCTAAAAAGAAAAAGATAACCACCATTATAATGAATTCAGATTATTCTAACTTATAGTTAAGTTAGGAAGTTGAACATTTATTGATTAGCAAAATGACTAATTTCACGTATTAGGAGTAGTCCTCCTCATGTCTCATTATTCACAAATTTTTGTCCTGGGAAATAACAGAAATATTCTATAATACTCTATATATCCAATTCCTATTATTAATCGACAAACCAAGGTGTTCTTATTTCTCCAATGTTCTTATCACACCCACTATCAAATTCTAAATAAAGAAAAAGTAAGTGGACCTGACCCATTGAATGATGACTATATCAGCTATTCTGATATTTAAATTCGATATAGATGAAATTGTATAAGCAGATTTCTTTTTATTTCCTTAGACCACGCAAAGCAAGAATTTGTCGATATTTACGATTTCATCTTCTTGTTACTGGATGCTCCATAGGAATAAATCGCTATTTTTTTCTTCTACAAAGTTTATTTCCAAATCTATTTTTCAATATCTTTCCTTGATTTCTGAATCAGATATTGTTTTGTTTTTCTGCCAATGCAATAGAGAACGAATGCGAAAAGGACTTTCATTTCCAGTCTACCATTATTTAATATTGAATTTTGTGGCAGGAAAAAATAGGAAATTTTCTTTTATTTTGGTTTGACCCGTTAAAAGATATACTCTGAAATATGAGTCATAGGACAATTCAGGATTCAAATGGTTATCAAATAAATGGTTATATAGTATAAGGACAAATCGAATCGAGCTCATGGATTTACCATGGATTTACTTAGGTTGGTTTGTGGCCCAATAGCCAAAAAAAGAATTTGTATATTCGAAACCCATTGTAAAGGTGAACGAGAAATCGTCTATAGATAATCGAACTATCGTATGCCTTGGAAATGATATGAGGTGTTCGGAAATGGTTGAAGTAATTGAATAGGAGGATCACTATGACTATAGCCCTTGGTAGATTTACCAAAGAAGAAAATGATCTATTTGATATTATGGATGACTGGTTACGGAGGGACCGTTTCGTTTTTGTAGGCTGGTCCGGCCTATTGCTCTTTCCTTGTGCTTATTTCGCTTTAGGAGGTTGGTTTACAGGTACAACTTTTGTAACTTCATGGTATACCCATGGATTGGCCAGTTCCTATTTAGAAGGTTGCAATTTCTTAACCGCTGCAGTTTCCACTCCTGCAAATAGTTTAGCACATTCTTTGTTGCTACTATGGGGCCCTGAGGCACAAGGAGATTTTACTCGTTGGTGTCAATTAGGCGGTCTATGGACTTTTGTCGCTCTCCATGGTGCTTTCGGACTGATAGGTTTCATGTTACGTCAATTCGAACTTGCTCGATCTGTTCAATTGCGACCATTATAATGCAATCGCATTCTCGTGCTCCAATCGCTTGTTTTTGTTTCGGTATTCCTGATTTATCCACTGGGTCAATCTGGTTGGTTCTTTGCGCCCAGTTTTGGCGTAGCAGCTATATTTCGATTCATCCTCTTCTTCCAAGGATTTCATAATTGGACGTTGAACCCATTTCATATGATGGGAGTTGCTGGTTATTAGGTGCAGCTCTGCTATTCGCTATTCATGGTGCTACCATGGAATGCATTTTATTCGAAGATGGTGACGGTGCAAATACATTCCGTGCTTTTAACCCAACTCAAGCCGAAGAGACTTATTCAATGGTAACTGCTAACCGTTTTTGGTCCCAAATCTTTGGGGTTGCTTTTCCAATAAACGTTGGTTACATTTCTTTATGTTATTTGTACCAGTAACCGGTTTATGGATGAGTGCTATTGGGGTAGTCGGTCTGGCTCTGAACCTACGTGCCTATGACTTCGTTTCCCAAGAAATCCGTGCAGCGGAAGATCCTGAATTTGAGACTTTCTACACCAAAAATATTCTTTTAAACGAAGGTATTCGTGCTTGGATGGCGGCTCAGGATCAGCCTCATGAAAACCTTATATTCCCTGAGGAGGTTCTACCACGTGGAAACGCTTCTTTAATGGAACTTTAGCTTTAGCTGGTCGTGACCAAGAAACCACCGGTTTCGCTTGGTGGGCCGGTAATGCCAGACTTATCAATTTGTCCGGTAAACTACTTGGAGCTCACGTAGCCCATGCCGGATTAATCGTATTCTGGGCCGGAGCAATGAACCTTTTTGAAGTGGCTCATTTCGTACCAGACAACCCATGTATGAACAAGGGTTGATTTTACTCCGCACCTAGCTACCCTAGGTTGGGGGGTAGGTCCGGGGGGGAAGTTATAGACACCTTTCCATACTTTGTATCTGGAGTACTTCACTTAATTTCCTCTGCAGTCTTAGGCTTTGGCGGTATTTATCATGCGCTTCTCGGACCTGAGACTCTTGAAGAATCTTTTCCATTCTTCGGTTATGTATGGAAAGATAGAAATAAAATGACTACAATTTTGGGTATTCACTTAATTTTGTTAGGTATAGGTGCTTTTCTTCTAGTACTCAAGGCTCTTTATTTTGGGGGCGTATATGATACCTGGGCCCCAGGGGGAGATGTAAGAAAAATTACCAACTTGACCCTTAGCCCCAGTGTTATATTTGGTTATTTACTAAAATCTCCTTTTGGGGAGAAGGATGGATTGTTAGTGTGGACGATTTAGAAGATATAATTGGGGGACATGTATGGTTAGGTTCCATTTGTATACTTGGTGGAATTTGGCATATCTTAACCAAACCCTTCGCATGGGGGTCTGGACGTGCATTTTTATGGTCTGGGAGGCTTACTTGTCTTGTAGTTTAGGTGCTTTATCTGTCTTTGGTTTCATCGCTTGTTGTTTCGTCTGGTTCAATAATATCGCCTGTCTTTGTTAGTTTTTTTTACGGACCGGGCCGGGCCAGCTTCTTCTCAAGCTCAAGCATTTACTTTTCTAGTTAGAGTCTAACGTCTTGGAGCTAATGTGGGATCCGCCCAAGGACCTACTGGTTTAGGTAAATATCTAATGCGTTCCCCGACTGGAGAGGTTATTTTTGGAGGAGAAACTATGCGTTTTTGGGATCTTCGTGTCTCCCTGGTTAGAACCTCTAAGGGGTCCCAATGGTTTGGACCTGAGTCCTGCTGAAAAAAGATATACAACCTTGGCAAGAACGCACGTTCAGCAGAATATATGACTCATGCTCCTTTAGGTTCTTTTGAATTCCGTTGGTGGTGTAGCTACCGGGAGTCAATGCAGTCAATTATGTCTCTCCTAGCAGTTGGTTAGCGACCTCTCATTTTGTTCTAGGATTCTTCTTTTTTGTGGGGCGTTTGTGGCATGCGGGAAGGGCCCGCGCAGCTGCAGCAGGGTTTGAAAAAGGAATCGATCGTGATTTGGAACCTGTTCTTTCCATGACCCCTCTTAACTGAGATTTTCTTATTTATATCTATTCTATTGTTCTTTTCTGTTCTGGCTCGGCTAGGTGGAATAGCCGAGCCATTCCTTTTTATGAAAGATAAGGGGCCAGGCCAAGCAAATAAAGAAAAAAATTTATTCAATAAACAAAAGGAGAGAGGAGGGGTTCGAACCCTCGATAGTTCTTTGTTTAGAACTATACCGGTTTTCAAGACCGGAGCTATCAACCACTCGGCCATCTCTCCCAGGGTAATCTCTATTTTTTTCCTACTAGTAGAATATGACCATATGATACACTAACTATCTGTAGAAACATCTCCGATGCGAATGCGTATTTCGATGTTTCTATGTATACAGTATGTATACAGTATTACATGATCTAGTATGATCTAGTATGTGTACTTGTGACATAAAGTCTCCCCGAGTTCATGTCCGAGTTCGGCTTCCGTGTTAAATAAAGTGGTCATAAAGTTCTGAATGAATTGATTCAATTGATTCATTCTTAAATCCCTTGATGGATTTATTTTATTATTTTTTTTATTGAGTGGGGTCTTAGATTTATTTGTTGGTTTGATTTGGTGGCTTGGAGGCATTAGTATTGCTTTCCTATTGCTTTCCAATTAGCTGTTTTTGCATTAATTGCGACTTCATCAGTCTTACTGATTAGTGTACCTGTTGTATTTGCTTCTTCTGATGGTTGGTCAAGTAACAAGAATGTTGTATTTTCCGGTACATCATTATGGATTGGATTAGTCTTTTTGGTAGCTATTCTGAATTCTCTCATTTCTTAAACTTATTTGGTATTTCCCCGATCCAAAAACAAAAATGGCACTCCTTCTAATAAATTAGAATTGTGAGACATATTAAGATGCAATCTGAGTTCTGAAAAAAATTCTATTTTAATGTTATTAATTGGATCTAATAAATAAGATTATCTTAATCTATCTTAATTGTAACCTTACTTTACTATAGTATAGTATCTGAAGTATACTATCTAAGTTTTACTTTTTACTATACTATTTAAGTATCTGGCCCTGCACAAATATGATCCAGCCGCATATATGATATATGATATATGTCATATATGTGTGGACATATACGTGCGTATCAGAAAGGAAGAAAATGCGGATATGGTCGAATGGTAAAATTTCTCTTTGCCAAGGAGAAGATGCGGGTTCGATTCCCGCTATCCGCCCATAATCATAATTAAGTAATGTACTATGATAAAAAGATAAAAAATTAATTGACCACTATACTAACTAGTAACTACTATAGTAGTTACTAGTTAGTATAGTAGTTCTATCTTCCCCTTTCTTTGCCTAGCATCCAAAAACAAAAATGTTGCGGAGACAGGATTTGAACCCGTGACCTCAAGGTTATGAGCCTTGCGAGCTACCAAACTGCTCTACTCCGCGCTAAAGAACTAGGAACAAATGGACGAGGAAAGATTGGATACGCCCCTCTACCATATCTATACAAATAGAATAGTCCATTTATACAGAATGGTAAAGAGGGCCCTTCTATGATCATAGATCATAGAGATCTATACAAATATGAAACAATATTTTTATCCTTACCAACTTGATCTTGAACGGTAACAAACATGCATAAACCATTTCTCGAAGTATGTGTCCGGATAGGCCAAAGTCTCGATAGTTAGCTCTAGGTCTTCCAGTCAAAAAACAGCGTCGATGAAGACGTATAGGTGCACTATTACGTGTATTTGATTGCAATTTTCCATGAATTTCCCATTTAAAACTCAACGATGAAACTTTGCTTATTTTTTCTTTTGAGGATCGACGAATCAAATGATATTTCTGTTCCAATTTTTAACTAAAGGAAGCATTAGGAAATCCGCAGCACGATGTGTGAGAGAGAGGGACGACTCCCGAGGTGGGGAAATGGCGGCGTCCGGGCACGAGGTACTTGGGTTCCTCGCCGGAGTAATCAACAAAAAGCTATTAGGGTACGAAAATACTTTAGTTCTAGGGCTCCATCATCTCCTTCTTCTTCCCCAATTTATTCATCTACAATACCAACATCACCAAAAACCTACAAAGAGGCCTTGTTGGCCGAAACTTCACAGAGGAGCAACCCATCTCGTCCGATCATGGAGCGGCCGAGGAAAATTCAGCGGCTCGAGGCTGATATGTGTGCACGATGTGGCGAGAGGGGTCATCTTGCCAATTCATGCCGAAACCCTGTTACTTGCTTTGTATGCAATGGGACCGGGCATAAATCCTACCAATGTAAGTCCTCTACTAGAGCTCTTGTTAACAGGAGAAGAATTAGGGCTAATTATGATGATGAGATGCAAAATATTGCCTCTTCTTTCAATCGTTGCATTGTTGCTAAAGTAGAGGGAGATATACTTGCTGATATTGATATTGTGGGTGTTTTTCATGACAAATTTGCCAACTGGAGGGGATTAGTTAGGCGTTTATCTGATAGAGCTTTTTTAATTAATTGTTCATCTAAGTGGGAATTCGATCAAGTCCTCCAGTATGGTCTATGCTCTTTGAATAACAGTACAATCAAGTTTGAGAAATGGACAATGGCTTATGGAGGTAGAAGAAACCCTAATTATGTGCGCAAATGGCTTCGAATCAGGGGTATGCCAGTTTATTGTTGGACACGCAATGGACTACCAGTTAAGGATTTTTCTTTCTTTATTACTATGGATAACCTCACATGGAATAGATCTATGATTGAGGAAGCTCGGATTTTAGTTGGGTGTAGGAAAGATGTGGAGATACCTAATGTTGTAGATTATGAACTAAATGATCTAATCTTTTCAGTATTAATTGGTGCTGAGCAGAGAGAAGTTGGGGATCAAGATGAAGCAGAAGTGCAGCTTAGGACAAATCTTGTGGGACAGGGGTCATTCTCTTTAGCTGCAAGGAATCAAGCTTCTTTCTCTGTTCATTCTCCAGCTATGCAATTACAAGTACAGGGCCCTACTCCCTTACCTATAGTGGATAAAGCTGAAATTCATGAAAGGCACATTGCTAAAGATTCTTCTACAACAGGACAAGGGAGTTTTATTCCCCTAAAAAAGAGGTTAATGGTTCAATCTGGTGGTGATGTTGGGCAAGGTTCTACTAGGAGTACTGTTGAAGTGGGGAAAGGAGTTGAGGAGGAAATGACAAAAGAGGTTATTGTCATGGAAAATTCAGAAGTTCAGTCTGCTGCAGTGACTTCACAATCATTCACAGAGGCCTCAGTTGCTGTTGCGGTGACACCACAAGGTGGAGAGAGGACTCCAACACCAGTCACTTATGCTAGAAGAAGCAGGAGAGGGATCTTACAACATGAAGGTATAGATCTATCTAATTCCTTCTCTCCTTTTTTGCTTGATGATAGAACTTTATATTCTATTGCATCTGAAATAGGAGTTAAAGGAGTAGAAAAAGGTGGAAAAATTTTGATGAGAAAGAATGGTCGATACTCTTAAAAAATTGATAAGTGGAAAAAGTATTTTACAAGAATTGGAAGAGGATCTTGAAGATGACTCTGGGGGACAGGAGTCACAAAGAGAGGGCATAAATAATGATACATGATTATTATCACATGGAATGTTAGGGGGCTGGGTACCCCTGGAAAAAGAAAGGAGATTTCTACTTTTATTAATACTTATAAACCTGATATTGTGATGTTGCAAGAAACCAAGTTAGATAATATTTTTGCTAAACAAGCAACATCAGTGCTTGGGAGGAGATTAAATTCATGGGACTATATTGGTGCACAAGGATCTCGAGGAGGTATTTTAGTTGGTTGGAGTTCTGACTGTTTACAACATTGTGGAACAATTAAGAAAGAATTTGATATTTCTATCAAATTGTTTGATTTGGTTTCCAAGCAAAAAATTTTTATTACTTCAGTTTATGGCCCTGTTATTTATGTGTTAAAAGAAGAGTTCTTGCATGAACTATATGATTTAAAAGCTGATGTGGATGGTTGTTGGTTAATTGGTGGTGATTTCAACCTCACAAGATTTGCTGATGATAGAAGTTCTGGGTTTGGAAACAGCTTGGAAATGGAACTTTTTAACGAATTTATCTCTAAGATGGAGTTAATTGACATTCCAATTTTTGGTAGAAAATTCACTAGAACTAATGAAAGAAAGGAAGCCAAAAATTGATAGATTTCTATGTGATATTAATTGGGAACAAGCTTATCCTTTGTCACTGCTATCCGACCTGCCTAGATTGGCTTCTGATCATGTTCCATTACAGCTGTCTACTGGTAATATCTTAAGGAGAAACAAAAATTTTAAGATGGAAAGTGGTTGGAAAGAGATGACTGTGTGCAACTTATTTTTAAGGGTAAACATTTTTCAGATAATAGTGCTGATAAAATGATGAGCAAAAAGCTTAAAGTCCTCAGAAAGGAGTTAAAAACTTGGGCATATGCAGAATTTGGATCAATTGCACAAAGGAAAAAGGACCTGATGGAAAATATCCAAATACTTGACAGGAAAAATGAGACAGAGGGACTTACATTGGAGGAAGAACAACTTATGATGAATGATTATAACCATAATTTCAATCAGGTGGTCAAGGAAGAGGAAATAATGTGGAGACAGAGGTCAAGGGCAGGTTGAAAGAAGGAGATAAAAACACAAAATACTTTTATAGTTATGCTAATATGAGGAGAAAGAAAAATTGGGTCAGTAATATAGAAGTTGATGGGCAAATTGTTGATGATGAGAAGGACAGATGAATTTATGAAATTCTATAAAAACGGGTACTAATATCAGATGGAGGTTTCTAGCTGAGGAATGGGTGTTGAGAGGCAATGGTGGATTGGAAGAAAATAACTTGGACACTTTAGTTACTGAAGAGGAATTAAGGTATGCTGTCTTTGGACTCAATGGTGATAAGGCCCCAGGGCCAGATGGCTTTCCTCTCTTTTTCTATCAGCAGTTTTGGGCAGAAATTAAGGATTCACTTCATGTTCATGATTTTAAAAATTCACAATGTGATCTTAAATGCTTTTTCTTTTCTACTCTTACTCTCATTCCAAAAAAAGAGGACTCTAAAACTGTTAAGGATTATAGGCCTATTTCCTTATAAAATGGTCAAAATTATTACAAAAATTTTGGCTAACAGGTTGAGTCCTCTGATGCATTCTTTGGTAGCAGCTGAGCAATCAGCTTTTATTAAGAACAGAGGCACCATGGAGAGCATAATTTCTGCTTTGGAAATAATGTGGTGGTGTATAAAAATTCTAATTTTGATGCTTTTGTTTTAAAGTTGGATTTCCAAAAGGGACTAAGTGACTAGTACTCTGTTGAATGGGATTTCTTGTTGGATATCTTGAGGGCTAAAGGTTTTAGCCATAAATGGATCTTGTGGATTGAAAATATTTTGAAAATTTCTAACACAAGGCTGGTGGTTAATGGCAAAGAGGGAAAAACAATTAAATGCTTAAGAGGTTTAAGGCAGGGAGACCCTCTTTCTCCTCTCTTATTTGACCTTGTGGTGGATTGTCTTAACATCATGCTTAAGAAAGCTATGGGGGAAAACAGATATCAGGGTATAAATATGAGAAGTGGTGGTGAATTTGCTTTGTTACAGTATGCAGATGATACACTAGTCTGTGGAAAAGCTTCTTTGGAGAATATTGTTAATTAAAAAGTTATACTTTTCATTTTTGAAGGACTGCAAATTTTTAAAAGGGTAAACAGCAAGAAATTGGAGCTGATTTAGCTGCTGCACTGGGATGCAATCTTGGGGAGTTATCTTTAAATTATCTTGGTGTTCCTGTCTCCTACAAAAGACCTGCTAAAGCTGATTGGATGCCACTTATCAAAAAAGTTGATAAAAAGCTAGATGGATGGAAAGGTAAATTACTATCTATGGGAGGTAGATTAACCTTGGTTAATAGTGTTTTGTCTGCTATTCCTATGTACTATATGTCTGTCTACAAGCTTCCTTGTTGGGTGGAAGAAAGAATTGATCAAATTAGAAGGAACTTCTTGTGGGGAAGAAGCACTAACATTAAAGGTTATAACCTTATGAATTGGGGAGAATTTGCAAGAGAAAAGAATTTGGTGGGCTAGGTGTTATCGGCTGATTTTAACAATGCATTGCTGAATAAGTGGATGTGGAAGATTTTTGATGACACTGATGAACAGATCTGGCCTAATCTGGTCTTGAACAATTATTATAAAGGGAATAAAGAGAATGTCATTCTTGGAAAACATAGAAGGAAGAGTTCTTACTTCTGGCAAGGGGTTCTTAAAACCTTTGATATGTTCAAAGTTGGCTCAAGGGTAGATGTGGGGGATGGTATCACTACTTTATTCTGGCAGGACATATGGATGGGGGAAGTTTCATTTAATAATAAGTTCTTTAATCTCTCACATTTCATCAACAATCCAATTGTTACTGTCAGGGAGAATTTTGTTGGCAATAATTCGACCTTTAGTTGGAACTTGGGTGTTCAAAGAAGGGGTATTATGCAGAATAGTGAGGAATATCAACAACTTTGTAGCTGTCTTCAGAAGGAGGAAAGACCTGATAAGAGAATTTGGAGACTTGGGGGGAATACAAAATATGCTGTTAAATCAGGGTATACAATGGTGAATGATGGGGGGACTAGAAGCTCAGTTCACACTAATATTTGGAAGACGTAGTATTATATCTAAAATTCAAATTTTCTGTTGGCACAGAAAGAACAACAAAATTCTTACAAAAGACAATCTTCTCAAGAGAGGATGGACAGGAGATAGCACTTGTGTTTTCTGTGGTGGTGAAGAAACTGTTAATCACTTGCTGCTTACTTGGGATTACAGTAGGGAGATTTTAAAGTCTGCTTTGACTCTTTTTAATGTTCATAACTTGCCTGAAACTTTTTTTGATCTCTGGGCTGATTGGAGAATCTCTATGCTCACTGGGGTTAAAAGGTTAGCCTGGGACATGTTAGGGATGATAATTTGTTGGAAAATTTGGACTGAGAGAAATAATAGAATTTTATGTAGTAAGCATATTAGTACTGCTGGGTTGACAATTGCCATCAGTAATCTCATGCAGGAGTCTATAACTTGCATTGCTAGTCCTTCTCAGAAAGCAAGACTTTTACAGTTCTTTAATCATGAATTGCAAAATGTTGGTGCAGGGCAAGATGTTGCAGGTGCAGGTAGGTGAATGTGGGACATAATCAGTGATAGGGAATCTCTGCTGCTGTTGTTTTGAAGAGGATCCAGTTGCTGATGTTAATATTGCGATCTTCTTTTATTTAGTTTTTAGTGGATGTATAGGGATATTATCATATTGCTTTTGGTTGTATATATTGCAATTGAACAATGATATGTTTTGTACTGCTATTTGAGGGCTTAGCCTTGGGAAGAAGGCATAAAATCCCTCAAATAGCTTACTATATTGAGTAATGCAAATTTCCCCTTTTTTGGGGGTTCTCTCAAAAAAAAAAAA
>JAODYA010002440.1:0-11197 GCA_025727855.1 Dyckia ibiramensis | reverse complement strand
AAGCTAGAGCAGTAGTCGTCGTAGCCTGCTGCTCAAACTACTGGAACATTCGTGGGATGGACGAGGCCCGATATTGGGAGATCGTGTCACAGTGTTTGACTTGCCAACAAGTAAAGGCAGACATCGGGTACCTACTGGAAAGTTACAAAGTCTACCCATACCGGAGTTGGAAGTGGGACCAGATCACCATGGATTTTGTCGTGGGCCTACCGAGGACACAGGGTGGATTTGATGCTATTTGGGTAATAGTGGACAGATTGACCAAATCTACCACTTCTTACCGATGCAGACCACTTGGTCCAGGGAACAGACTTGCACGCTTATATCTGGATGAGGTCGTAAGACTGGATGAAATGCCTACTTTGATCGTGTCGGACCGGGATCCGGCGATTTGTCTCCCAGTTCTGGAGGAGTCTATAGTCCGCCAGTCTACAGTCTGCCTTCGGTACACATCTCCACTTTAGCACGGCATACCACCCACAGGCCGATGGACAGTCAGAGCTGACCATTCAGACGCTAGAAGACATGTTGGCGGCCTGCGTCTTGGATTTTGGAGGAGGCGGGTGGCATCGACACTTAGGACTGGTTGGGTTTGCATACAACAACAGCTGTCAGGCGAACATTCAGATGACTCTGTTTGAGGCGTTGTGAGAACCCCATGTAGTCCTATATATGAGATATAATAGGACTAACCTCTAACCCGGCTTAGCATTTTCGGTGTGGCAAGACCGAGGTTGAGAGAGTTAAGCGTGCTGGGACGGGTGTTGACGGGCGACCCCCTGGGAAGTTGGGGCGTCATAGTTGGTATCAGAGCCAATTACCAGCCGGAAGTGTGAGATGAGTCTCGGCTGAGCCAGGCTGAATGACAGGCTAGCGAGACGTCTCACATCGCCTGGTACTTGTGAGCTGCGAGCCTGACGAGGACGTCAGGGCTTAAAGGAGGTGGAGATTTGTGAGACCCCATGTAGTCCTATATATGAGATATAATAGGACTAACCTCAACCCCGGCTTAAGCATTTTCGGTGGTGGCAAGACCGAAAGGTTGAGAGAGTTAAGCGTGCTGGGACGGGAGTAGTTCAGGACGGGTTACTCCTGGGAAGTGGGGCGTCACAGGCGTTGTATGGACGCAAGTTCACTACTCCTGCATTGGAGTGATGTGGCGAGGAAGACACTAGGACCCGAGATCCTGTTGAGGCTGAGAAAGATCAGATTGATCCGACGGCGATTGAGATAGTGCAGAAGTCGGCAGCGGAGCTATGCAGATACTCGGAGACGAGACTTGGAGTTTCAGGTTGGAGACCATGTGTTTTTGAAAGTCTCGCCGTCCAGAGGCATACGTAGATTTGGGGTTCCGTGGGAAGCTCAGTCCACAGTTTATTTGTCCTTTTGAGGTCTTGGAGCGAGTTTGGACGGTGGCCTACAGGATAGCTCTACCGCCACGACTTTCAGGGATCCATGATGTCTACCACGTCTCGGCACTGCGGAGATATGTGTTCGATTCTTCTCACGTGATTGACTTCACTTCACTCGAGCTGGCTGAAGACTTGAGGTACAAGGAACGACCGGTGCCGATTCTTGCTCGTGAGGCGAGAAGTTGCTGCAACCGGGCCACTGTACATGAAGCCTGCCCAGTGGAGTAATCACAAGGAGCGCGAGGCCACCTGGGAGCTAGAGACAGTGATGCCGGAGTCCTATCCTTACCTGTTCGGTATAAGTTTCAGTTTCGAGGACGAAACTTTTTGTAGGGGGAGTGATTAGTATCCCGAGACCCGACAACGGATTGACATGGGTATCATAGGCTAGTCGACATATCTAGAGAGTGTCGAGCTGAGCCGGAGTCGTTTTGGCGCAAAATTGGACGCGAAAATGGACTCAGGGCACTGAAATCCCTTAGACTAAAGTCTGAGAGGTTTCGGCCGCCCGAAACCTTGTTTAGGACACCCGAATCAAGGGCGGATTAAACCAAGTCATTCTTGGCGTAGTTTCGGGAATCCGCTCAGTTCGGATTTGGGCGCACCAGGTGTCGACCGCCCGATTCGACACATATCGGGTGCGGTAGGTGGGCTCGGCTCTCGGATGGACACCTGTCCATCGGGCCGAATGTGGCAATCCGGGTGCCCGAAGTGAACCCGAAATTGAGGATGTAGTTGTTAACTGAGTTGTTCTGCAGGGTTATTTGCTTCGAGCCTGGCCTATTTAATGGAGCTCCGAGATCCCTGAGAAGCCCTTTTGGCTGGACCCAACCGTGAATCTCTTCTCCTTTCCAATGTACTTCTACTTCTACCTCAAATTGGATCGAATTTGGAGGTTTAAGCTGACTAGGTGTTGATTTCTGCCGGTTTTATAGTCTGCGTCGACCTGCTGCTGTTCCCGTTCCTGTACTGCATAGGAGAGTCCAAATCCAGTGAAACTTATTTTGCTTTATTGTAGACTGTTCATGTTGATCTCCAGAAACTTTTGGATCACGATTTGGGTGAGTATATTTTGAGTAATTAAAGTTTTACTGCGACACTAGCATTTTGGGCTGAAATTTTGGTATTTTTTTGGAATTTTGAATTCAGTTTTGAGAAGAACTTTGATTTGGTGATTTGGAGAGATCCCCCAGCTTCGTTGAGAGGTTTGGAAGATGTTCCTTGAATTTTTTTCATGTTGGATTTATCAATTTGGAGTTTTTCATGTTGGATTTATCAAATTGGATCAAATTTGTTGTTATTTGGAGGACAGTAGTGGATCCGAATCCACTTTTGGAAATCCAAACGAACTTCGATTGAGTTCATTTTTGGAGGGGTTCTTCTAAACTACCTTGAGGTGAGCTGGTTCAAATTTGCGTCGATCGAATTTCTGGATCGAAAATTATAGCTTTTAATCGAGGGCGTGGCTTTTTTGCTGCCAGGCTGCAGAGTGCTCTGGGCACTTCTGGGCGCCAGAATTGGATGACAGAGGGCCCGAATCTAGATTTTTGACTAGTTTGAGCTCGGATCGACCTTATTTTGCGCGGGGACTTCTTTTCAGACTTTCGCCCTTGGTTGATTAGCGCGTGAGGTGGGTTAATGTTACCGGAATCGCCGGATTACTTCCTAAGTCGTTCTTTAAATCTCATGTGTAGTTTGGTATAGAAATCCATGACATGTAGCTCAAATTCATAATTATGTTGCTTTATGAAATATGAATTGGGAGCGAAGTTTTATATATGTTTTTGTCTTGTTTGCATGTTAGAACTTGGATTTGACTTAGGAGAAAACTGCGACTCATGACCGTCACTATTTCACTTAGATTTAGCTCTAGTCAGCCGTGTTCTGACTTTGGCGCCCCCGCTGTTAGTGCGTGGTGGAGGCATAGGCTATGTTCGGGTGACTTTGCGCCCGTGCTGGGATGTCTGGCCCTAAACATCATAGAGTTGGACTGTTTTGTGGTCTTGGGTGTCGTCGAGGTTGACGGTGGACCCCGTTTTTTCGAGGGACTGTTGTTAGTGTGAGGACAGGTGGGAGAGTTAGTTGTGGACCTTATACCTCTTGACTACAGCCTGCGGAGCCTGATTATGCTCGACAAGATACGCTTGTACTAACTCGGTTGGGTAGTTCCCCCGAGTGCCGCTCCGAAGCTGAGGCCTGTTAGACGTTGGATGTCCGCTACACCTGTGCAGTGGTGTTCGTTTGACCGGCTACCTTTTGGTAGTGTGCGGTATGGCTAGGCATTTGGCTGTATTGCCTATTGGGACAGTTAAATTGGGTCAGGGTGACTGTTTACCCGGGACTTACCTATTTTTGAGAGTAGCAGACATATAGTGGTTGATTGGTAGCTTGTAGCTATTTTGTCTTCCTTCCAACTGTCTACCTATTCTGTTTCACTTACCAATTGTATATTTTTCGTGTAGACTTAGTGGGTAAGCTCGTCGAGATCGGTAGCGGTACCCACTGAGGATTACTTTCTTTGATAGTAGTTCTCATACCCGCGGTTGTTTCCCTTTTTGTAGACCTTGCGCTAGTGTTAGTAGCTGTTGCGTTCTGCCACCGCTGATCGAGGTAAGGGAGTCGCGAGTTAGATCCCTACCCATGCTAGATATCGAGAAAAGGAACCTGCTGTAGTATGTAGTTACTTTTGTATATGTATATGTACTTTAGGAGTTATCTGTATCATATTTTGGTGTTTGCTAATACCGTGTATGTGTACATGTGCCACTTCTTTTAGTAGTGGATCTTATTTCCAGCTCTTTTGTATATTGTTTGTAAGTTGCTTGTATTCATTTTTACAGATTTCTATAGCTTCATACTTGCAAAAAATTCGGCGTGTACGGTGGATCTGTTAGTCGAGCCCGGAAAGGATGCAAGTCGGGGCATGACATATAGAATTTTCTTTTTTTGCTATTTAGAGTCGGATCAGTATCTCCGATTTTTACTTTAAATCTTTTATCATTATTTTTTATTAAATTTTTTATTTTCAGCCTGTTCACATTTTGACTATTCGTTTAATAGGTAAGTAATATCAAAAAATGATAAAATTTAGTTTTCAAATAGTTTTAATAGTATAAATCAAAATCTATCAGAGCCGATTACCGATTTGGAAGCCGTATTATTGAAAATAACTTGGCAAGTATATGTTAGCCTCTATGAAGGATATATATTTACTTATATAAGTATATATTATACATATAACCAAATATATAGTTCTCTTATTTTGGTTTCATTTATACAAAATAAGAATATACAGGGACTACGCGGTGAATGCATAAAGTACGCTTCGACAAAGCCCGATGGATATTGGGCTTTGGATTTGTGCCTGGCTCATGCCATAATGTTTTCTAAATATTAGGTCCCGACCCACCTCCAACCCTACAAATAATGACCAAATCTAATAGATTATCTCATATTAATGCAACAAGATTCGAAATAAATGCTTTCTAAATATATTCCTCCACAAACACTATTTCTCTTTGTTTATATAGAACGGTAAAAAGCAAATTGCTTATTTCAATCATATTCAATGGCCTACAAGAGAATTTTTATTTTCTCTTTTCTAGATATTGGGCTTTGGATTTGTGCCTGGCTCATGCCATAATGTTTTTAAAATATTAGGTCCCGACCCACCTCCAACCCTACAAATAATGACCAAATCTAATAGATTATCTCATATTAATGCAAACAAGATTCGAAATAAAGTGCTTCTTCCTTAATAATATTCCTTCACAAACACTATTTCTCTTTGTTTATATATAACTTTGGCAAGCAAATTGCATATTTCAATCATATTCAATGGCCTACAAGAGAATTTTTATTTTCTCTTTTTCTATGGATTACTATTGCTTCAGGCTTTCGACTTATCCCTGCCAAAGTTTCGTCCTTATCAATTATTTATTCACTTGAAGATGATTCTAATGATCGCATAAGCCATGTAAGTTGATCTGTTGCCACAGTAGTTAAAACTTATTACTCTGTTATTTCTTTGAAAGCTCAAGAATCGATTATAATATAGATGAAAAAAAATAATAATAATAATCATTGAAATGAATTGTCGTGTGAAAAGAGATTCCTTTGAACTCCGGATTAACCCAAACAAAAAATTTTAATTCTAAATAAATTCCGCTGTATTCTTCTCATCTAAATAAATTCCGCTATATATATATATATATAATTCACATCGGTTAAAAATCCCACAAAATAATTACTAGGAGAGTATGAGGTGTAGGGGTAAAAATAGATCGGATATGGTCGAATGTTTGTCGAAACCATATCAACAGTCATGTTGTGTTTTCGGATGCGGATTTGGATATGGTCGGATATTTTTTTCGAATTCGAATATAGATTGTATGTCTTCAAATAATAATATATATTAATATGCACATAAACAAAAAATTACTTAGTTTTCCTGCCTTGTTTCCTAACTATATTTCCTCACATATAAAATATGTAATTTTAATATAAATAAATGATACAAAATATCATTTTATTTTTTCACTACATATATTAATCATCCCCTCTATTCCGTAATTGGCAATAAATTAGAGGAGTAGATAAAAGAGATTGACTTGGGAGGAAAGGAATTTGAGCAGATCCAAAAATATAAAATCCATAAAAATATTCTAAAACCATATCCATATTATCAATACAATACGGGGATCCATTTTCACCCCTAAGATTGAGGTGGAATAGACTATTGGGCCTACATCTGTACGCTCAAAGCTTTGGGTCGGATGAAAAAATTAGACATGTCACATACTAAACTTATGCAGGCCTTGGGCCCTGCTTGTTCTTCTGAATAAAACAAGCCCATTGATTAAAAAATACAGCTGATAAACTGAATCACCAACAAGCCCAGTTTCAGAATCGATCACCATCTGTTTATACATTAATCAGTACAAAAAAAATCTGATTCTGATGTAGTGAAACAAGCTAAGAATGAGTGAGCATACACATCACATCAATCCGGTGAGCTAGAAATTACGATTGCCGATTGCCGATTGCCGGATAAGCAGGTTTAAAGGCAACCCAAGAGAGCCTCACTCAAAACATCTTTTCCAGATGAACCAACATTGACGAATTACACAGTCACATTTTCCGCGTATCAAAGAAAGAAACCATTCTTTTTTTCAGACAAACAGCGGCAGGCGAGAGATCAATCATGTGGTTAATCCACGCAACATCTTGCACACACGGCATAATGAACCAAACATGGAAGCATACATTGAAAAGCCCCCTGCGCCTCGCAAAAGAGGCTCTGCGGCTTTGATATGGCATGTAGCTAGTGAAAATATGTTTCCAGTCTCATACAACGGTGACGATGATCACTAGCAGCGACATGATTCTGAAATTCCGATGCGAACAACCGCAATCAGAAACTTCAAGAAGCTCATTATAGTTCTTCTTTCTCCACACGCGGCATTTGTGCGGAGTCACGCGGACAAGATTACAACGAAGAAGACATTGTTCTATGGTACATCATAAAAGTAAAAGCACACCAGCAAAACACAAGAGCCCGTTCCGTCACGCCCACTACTATAAATTTTAACTAATAATACATTCCAGAGCTACAAAAATAGTTGTAACAGAAAGCCTCGAGACAACAACGATCAGAGACAGAGCAGGTCACATCTCAGTCCCGCCTGTAGCTGCATTTGCCTTTAATCAAACACAACATAAGAGCGTCGCTTCAGCGTTACAGTGAAAGCTTTATCTCAAGTGCGCTGGCGGTGTCGATACGAATCACGATTGCAACCTCTGTCCCAGAGATAAATCTCATTACATCTCATCGACTAAGATGCTCTGTCATCAAGAAGATTCGGCACGATTATGGGGTAAAAGAGAATTATATTTCCTTCAAATATATAGCCATAGCCAATAGCAAGAATTCTCTAGCAACAGCTGTGTAGTTCGCCACATAAACAATTATTTTTTCCGCAGCTTATTCCGATTGATTTTAATAATCCGCCTGCCGGATTTGTCACCACCCCCACTTCCCAAAGAAAAGCTGCTACCCCCCTGAAACTCCAAATTACCACCAGCTTGGAAAGGTGAAGGGTTTTGAGGAAGAGAATTCTGTTGGTTGCCACCAAATTGAAAAATGGCACCTCCAGCTGATGGGCTCGGTGAAGCACTGAAAACCGGAGTGGCAGGTGCACCACCAGGCTGCCCAAATGTCGGGACCATAGATACTGCGGCCGATGGGGCAGTAGTGTCGTGTCAGGTGGTACTGTATCCACATTCATCTGATCATTGTTCCCGGGAGATCCAGAAGAAAATACTGTAACTGGGTTCGGCATACCGAATAAAGGTCGTGCAGGAGACGAGTTTGCTGCCGCACTGGCCGAGGTGAATGAGAAAGCTGGTCCAGTTTGTGCGTTGAATGCAAAGGGTGGAGTGCTAGAGGAAGAAGTTGGCTGTCCAAATGAGAAGGGAGAAGTGCTTGAAGAGGAAGCTGGCTGTCCAAATGCGAAGGATGAGGCGCTTGAAGAAGAAGCCGGCTGCCCAAATGCAAACCCTGCGGATGAGGCTGAAGTTGAACCAAAGGTGGTATTAAAAGTTGAAGGTGTTGATGGGGTCGAAGAAGAACTGAATAGAGTGGGTGATACTGGCATAGAAGAAGAGGTTGAGGAGGAGCTAGAAGGAGCAGAGCTAGCAGCAAAAGAAAAGCCGGAGCTTGAACTGAAAGGTTTAGAAACCATGAAGGAAGAGCTGGAGGAGCAGCTGTAGTAGCTGAAAAAGAGAATCCAGAGCTCGAACTAGAAGGTTTGGAAGCAGTAGCTGCCGATCAAATTGTGAATCTCCAAGACTTGTTTGGGAACTTCCAAATGTGATTGTCGGAGCTGACGAAGTGAAGGAACTGGAAATGACTTGGTGAGCTCTGGGCCGGCTGTTGGCTAATGCTTCCAGATTGAGCCGGACTGAGTCCCCAAGTCTGCTCCACCTTTGTTGCTCGAAATCTAAACCTGCTTGAGAACTGCTCTGGCTTGGTGAGCTTTGGGACAGCTGCTGGGTACTGCTTCCAGATTGAGTTGATTGAGTCCCAAAGGCTGCTGCTCCAGCCATGCTGCCAAAATTAAAATGAGAACTGCTAGTTGCAACTGATGAACTGAAGCCAGCAGATTGAACCGAAGCATTGAACCCAAAAATGCTGTTTCCTGTGGCAGTAAACGGCAATGATGGAGCAGAAGAAGACTGAGCACCACTCCAAGCTCGAAAACAGAGTAGATGGTTTTGAATCACTCAAACTCCCTGTGCTTGAAAATGCGGAAGATGTCACCACGAGCGAGGAACTAATTGATGAGCTTGATAAAGCAGATGAAGTGACAAGTTCTGGCAAACTGCTGCTCTGAAACTACAGAAGTTGCACCCACAGTGGTGGCGCTAGCTGTGTCACTGAATTTTTCTAATGGTAGAGCTGATATTTGGGAACCAATTGAGGCAGCAGACCCCAAACCAAATGAGGGGACGGTGGAAAATACTGGAGGTGCAGATGAGGAAAATAGGTTGCTGGAGGTAGCTGAGCTGGTGGAGAAAACTAAAAGCGTGTGTCGAAGGAGTCACAGGTGGGGCAGCAGAGACGAGAATTTCGGTGCAGATGAATGCAACGAGCCATTGCTCAAGCTTGGGGAGGAAGCACCAAAAGCAAATATAGTAGTAGAAGTAGAAACAGCAGTTGCAGGTACATTCGACGACTCGCTTGCTTTCCGCTTTGCATCACCTTTCTCTGTCGTTGGACTGTCAAATATAGACGTCTCGGTGAAACTGCTGAATCACAATAAGAAAATTACATAATTTAGTAACTCAGTAATGTACAGGAAAATAGTGCACTCACTAGCAGTCAGATAACAATGCAATGCACAATGAGTAAAATCACAAAGAGTAAGTGGCTCAAAATAGAGCTTTACGGAACCAGATTTAATATTTTGAGATGCAAAAATGCTTTCCCCAAAATTGAGGAAGACAATTTTCAATCATGGTCACAGTAGACAATCAGAAAGAGAGAGCCTTTAGCGAAAGACCCAGAGCTTTTGGAAATAGGCATTGCTAAATGTAACAAAGATCCAAGGGAGATATTATGGCACAGAGAACGCGATCTCCTTTATTTCTAATATAAAAAGATTTCATCAAAAGCCCAATTCTGTGTTTTCATCGCAAATGAAAAAGAACAAAACCTGATATATAGTCACTGAAAATTTACTATAAAAATTGCAACTATAACAGCTAAAAACTGTTTCCTAACAAGAGTTGCAAAAAATTCTCCAAAGATCATGATGCAGGGTGAAAGGTTTAGAAACCCTAAATCTCAAGTTAACAGTAAATCTTGTCAATCGAAAACTTTCTAATGCAAGCTCATGTTTGACACAACAGGGACTTAATACTAAAGGTATCTAAACAAAACAGAAGATAATAACTGAAATATCTAAACCTATCCAAAATTATTTCTGCAAATCTGACTCGAACTTAAGTCGCACCCGACGTTTGAATCATGGTGCGATCACGTCATCAAGCCAGATACTGGGTTTTCGATGTCGGCGGTGGGCATAAGTTTGAAATGGGGCCCGATCCGCATCAGATCTCCATTAATTAAAATAATGACAAACCAAAATTTTGCTACAACTATGAGCCAATATATTCGGTAATAAACTTACAGTTGTCGCCCTGACCTTGTACCAACTTCTACACCAGGACTTGTAGATGTGGATGGCAATGCAGGTGTCGGGGATTCCACAACCCAGAAGAGTAAATGGGAGGAGCTTTTTGTTCCTTCTCCCTAGCTGATATCTCTCAGGCGATGGTGCTGCCATAGTTGGTGTGGGAGGTTGCTCTAAATGATTAGTAGGAGCAGGCGAAACCGAGAATGTAAAACTAGTGCTGTTATTGACAAGCCCACGGCGAGCTGGAGCCTTCTTCTCAGCCTCACTGGACGAAACCAAATCAGAGAAAGGTGCGCTTTTGGCTGCAGAAATCAGAGGCCTCTCCGTACCGTCTGCTTCAAAATTCAAAGACTTCTGGTCTGATGTCTTCGACTCAACTTTCTGTTCTAATGTCTTCCACTCAGCTTTGTCCACCACATTGTTCACTGGAGCCTCCACAGCATTACCACCATCATCATCAATCTCAGACGAGTCCTTTAAAGCAGAAATGGAGTGAATATCATTATTACATACAAAAAAAAAATCATTAAAAATGTGGATGAGATGTTTTATAAGACTATAAAGCAACCACATAGCTTGGAGGCTTCCTACAGACAGACCCGGAAAATACGAAGTTTCTTGAAAGTTACAATTTAAAAATATGCTTAAGAGAGGCAATTGATAGGGTTATATATGCCTGTCCCTCCCTCTTTCCCTCCATGGTATGGAGGTTTTCTAAATACAGAACCGGAAAAAATCCTATGTTTCTGAAAGTTATGATTAAAAAAATATGCTTAAGAGAGGCATTTTATAGGGTTATGCATCCTCCCTCTCACTCCATAGCTGGGAAGTTTTCTATATACTGACCTGGAAAATCAGAAGTCTTTAAAAATATGCTTAACATAGGCATCTTACAGGGTTATATATGTCCCTCCCTTCAGTCGCTGCAACCCCCCCCCCCTACCCCAAAAAAAAAAAAACCCACACCCCACAAAACAAACCAAAAAAAAAAGGGGCGCTGCCACTACAACACACCTTATATATATATATATATATATATATATATATATAAATATATAAGAGAGAGAGAGAGAGTCCAACTATGGT
>JAODYA010002331.1:0-10365 GCA_025727855.1 Dyckia ibiramensis | reverse complement strand
ATTCATACAAAATTACAAATTTATCCTCTTAACTTTCAAAACTCTTTAACACGCATATAAAAAATTTCAAATTAAAATATTAAATTATCAAATTTAAAATTTTTATTTTTATTTTAATTTTAAATTTAAATTTTAAATTTTAAATTTTAAAGTGTAGATTTTTATATTCAAATTTATTTTTTAAATTTTAAATTTTAATTTTAAATTTTAAAATTAAATTTAAATGTAAATTCTATATTTTAAATTTTAAATTTATTTTTTACTAAACTATGAATTTTTATATTTTTTAGATTTTAAATTTTAAAATTTAAATTTAAAAAATTAAATTATTTAAAATAAATTAAGTAGAAAAAATATTCTTTATAAATATAAAAAAATTTGCTAAACATGACTTAGGGCAATTTTGGAATAGACTATAGTTTATTGTTAAGATTACTGAATTTTATATATTGAACCAAACATAGCAATTCTATATACAATGTAATCCAACATTATATTACTGAATTAACCAAACGCTGTAATTTAACATAAATAGTAATCTAATTCAGAAATACAAAATATCTGAATACGTCGACATATCCTGATGCATGAAAGGAAAAGGTTAAGTTAGCCTACCTCAGGGCAAAGAAAGTTTATTTAGCGACAATTGCTTATATATCTGCTAAAATTTTTTTGATTTTTTTATTTACTCCTTTTAGAAGGCTAATATTTGAAATATTTTTCTTACATTCTAAATTCTTTCTGTTGGATTTATTTTAATTTTAGATTTTTTAATATGATTTAAAATTTTCTATTTTTATTTATTTTATCTTATTTTATTTTTATTCGATTTTTAGGGCACGATTGGCTTATCTTGCGGGGTTTTCCACCCATTGGAGACGGTGTATATATATATGTCTCGAGTCGGATTGAACAGGTCGTCCGAATGTATATAAAAACCTGGCATCTAGTCCCGGGTTTGCCCTAGATCGTGTTTCGTCTTTCCTGCTGATTTTTGTTCGATTTTCTGGATCTCTGAAAGCTCGACGGGTTCAATCTGCGCCACCCTTGAAAGCGTGCCGACGGGGTGGAGACGTGGACGTTGTATCGCTGGAAGTGATTGTCGGGCAGCCTCGCACGTAGAGGGGCAATATCGCTTCTAGGACAGTGCGCAGCACGCCTCGATCCACAGGCCTTTTCTGATCCTTCTTCCTTTATTTTAATTGGTTGATTCGTGTTAAACATATTTCTACTAAAGATTAGGAAGATTTTTCAACAATCTAGAAACAGATTCTATTTTAATCTTTCTAATTTTTTAGTACGTAGAATTCTCATGCTTCGCAACTTAACATATATTCTCTTGCTCGATAGTTCGTTGCATTATTATTTATCGTTCCCGATATAAATCGCTACATTCTATTGTCAATTTTCCTTTTGAGCAAACATTTTGTGACATAGTAATAGAATTAACGATCCACAACATTTTGATAATGGAAGATCTTCGCAAAATCGTTTACGTTTGATTTTATAAATGATTATTCAATATATAGTTATGTTTATTTGATCAAGACAAAGATGATTATTCACCTCAATCTAACGGAGTTGCCCAAACGCAAGAATAAAACTTTTGATGGATATGGTAAACTCGATGATTATTACGAGAACTTGTGGGAGAAACTTTGATTTACGTATGTATGATTTTATTTCCAATAACACGATTATTGAGGCTAGAGATGGAGTCGTGAGGCCGCGACTTTGGGAAGAGGGCGGTTCCCTAAAATACACACGAATCGATACTAGCGCATGGCCATAAAAGTGCTCTCCCGCTTCGAACCCAAACGGCTGTATCATGTGTGCGGTTTGTTGGAAATCCGAATCACCGGCCTTGGTTCAAGGCGTAGTCCACCATTGTGCCCTCGACATGTACATAGACCTTCACTAAGTGAAGGTTCAAACCCGAAAAATACCTTCGCGGAAATACGTGATATAAGAGATCCAGTGTTCTTTTGAGTTGATTTTGAATTTAAGTTTTTTTTCATTTTGTTTATTTGAAGTTTTAAAATCGGTTCCTTGGGGAATGTTGGATTTATTTTAATTTTAGATTTGATTTAATGTGATTTCTATTTTCTATTTTTTATTTATCTTTATCTTTATCTTTATCTTTATTTTATTTTTTTTTCTCGATTTGCTTATCTTGCTTGTATTTTTTCTTTACTCGTTGGAGACGGTGTATATATATATTGGCGCGAGTCGGATTGAATGAGTCGTACCGAAATATATATGAAAACCTAGCCGCCTCTCCTCCTTGTTTTTGCCCTAGATCGTGTTTCTTTTTTCCTGCTTTTGTTCGATTTTCTGATCTTCTCAGAAAGCTCGACGGGTTGAACTGCGCCACCTTGAAGCGTGCCGACGGGGTGGAACGTGGACGTTGTATCGCTAATATTTTCCAACAGTCCAATCCACAAGAGAATGGCGTAGAAAATTATAGATGCACCAGGTGCAGGCAATAATGTTTCCACCACAATAGAATATGTTTACTATCTACACTTGCGGCGGCTAGAGAACGGAGTTACCCCCCGGCTTATCCCTGAACTATGAGGGGATTAAATAATCTCACCCCAATTTAATTTTTGAATTTAAATTTATAATATAATTCTTAAATTTAAATTTAAATTTTAAATTTTTTTAAATTTCAAATTTTGTATTTTTAAAATTAATATATTTATAGTTTTATGAAAATTTTAGTTTTTTAATTTTAAATTGTTATATTAAAATTTTTTAATTTAAAATTTTGATTTTTGGATTTTTTAAAATTTAAATTTAATATTCAGTTTAAAATTTAAAAATTTAAAATTTTTAAATTTGAGATTGTAAATTTTAAATATTACTTTGAATTTTTTTATATTTTTAAAGTTTTATATTTAAATTTAAAATTTTAAGTTTAAAATTTAAAATTTAAATTCAAACATAAGGGGCAATATCATTAGCTTTTTTTATTTTATAAATATCCACTACTCTTCTCTATTCCATCTTATTTATACAAATACTATTTTTTTTTATTCTTGAAAAATAATATAATTTTCATCCAAACACAAAATTTATCTAACCCCATCTTATCCCTATATTAATCATATTAATTTTTAAAATAAATAATTCTTATTACTCTCCGAACTGAACGAAGCCTAAATGGGTATTTTGATTCATCCACAAATACAATTCTGGGACTTCTCTTTCCATTTTTTTAAGGAAAACTGAGCTTTCTCAGCTTTTTGTGCCAGGCTAGTGGAGCCATGTGCCAAAATATTGATGCGGCAGACAGACCTACCCTAATTGCTGCCTGTCAGTTAAAGAAAAAATTTTTAAAAAAATGAAAATGGAAGTCGCCTCAATCGGCTCTCTTTTCATCGCCACTCGTCACATTAAAATAATTAATAATTAAGAATATATCCTAAGACGCAATCTGTAACTCAAAAAAATTATCAAGTTCTCTGAATACCACGGGCATAAAAAAATATTATGTAACAGTTAATAACATGACAGATAAAATATTAATTTTATTAATTCAAACATTTTTCAATTCATTCGATTTCAACAAAGTTTCACGTCTCTTTAACTTCGAAATTCAAATGCGTCCTTTTAACTCTACAGATTGGGCTAAGATATTCCATGCAATTTTTAAAAACATGATTTACCAAAATAAATAATAAATTTAAATTTTTAAAGTCAAAATATTATGAACTGACGTTAATAAAATAAATTAAAAAAAATCAGTAATAAAATTGAATTCGTAAATGTTGGGTAACCAATTTAAGATGGTCCATAGTTTAGTTAAGTTTTGTTGGTTTAGCAGTCGAATTAAAACATGCCAATTGTTCCTGCAACTAACTTAGCTTTTGTAGACTTCTAATTTGGTGCTTTGCAATTTGGATCTTTATTGCAATCTCTGTATGGGATAAGATCCAATGATTTCTGTTGGGATTCATTAGTGAAAGAGTGGAATGAATGAAAAAAAAAGCAAATTTTATTTTTCTTTCCATCAATGAACCAAAATATTCAAAATATCACTGATGAACCAAAATACCCCCAATGAATTATAAAAATTCCATAAAATGTTCCTAACTTTTGTATAGAATTTTTTTTTAAAAAAAAACATTTTGACTAATATTAAAGTTAAATAAGTAAAAAACCGCTATGATGAAGTTCATTACTCACTACAATTAGGCTTTAACTTCCAAAGTTTTATCACACAAATTGTGCAGCTCAGATCATGCGCGCCACGCTCCAAAGCTAAAGGAGCAGTACAGCTGAAGCAGTCGTTACGCATACACGATTACAAGTACTACATATTAAAATATGCCATCATTGTTCGTCCGATAAATCAGGCGTAAATCTTACAGCACCATCGTAAAGATCTGTATATTTTGCTTTCATATTTTCAGTATTGAAAACATGCATAAATAAGACTACCAAGCAAATATTTACCAATCAATAGTTGCGGTGTAGGATATACATCTCCACCTGCAGGGGTTAAAGCAACACTGCACTTTTTGAATTTATAGATTCCCTACGATATACACCTACAGCTGCCGCATTTTCCCCTGAACGGTCGGAAAAATGGCGATTGGACCTTCACACTGCAGTCAAAACGCATCATGCAGGCAACAACTCAGGGGGCCCCGAAACACATCAGAACAAAACAGGGGGTCCCCAAGCAAAATCATCAATGGAGAAACCTAACAATATCCATGAACTATGATTCGATTGGATCGGATTGATAATAAAACAGAAATCCGAGGTGGCAAACAGAATTTTTGTTGTTTTTGATCTGCGTAGACTTGATCAAAAAAAGTAATGGAGAAAAGCAGAACACATCTTTCTACGGCACCTTCAGAGATTGCAGCACTCAAGCAGTAATAAACTCACAAGACAACACAATAACAACAATGAATATGCAAAAAAGAGAGAAAAAGAAAGCAGCTAAGCATACACATAGTAAGATCAATTATATTTATGTGCCCCAAAAAGTTTTACGTAAGTATAGTGCCACCTGCGCAAAGCGAGAGTAGTTTGAATTTCCAGTAGACATTAATATTATTTCACAACCATCAACTCCCAATGAACCAATGAAAATAAACGTATGGATTCACATGAACCAAGTGGAAAAAGTAAACAAAGCATAAGATTCAGTTTACCGGCGAATACTTGTAGGCAGGTCTCTAAAACCAAGCATCAACAGTACATACATATGCTATAATTAGTGGTCTGAAACTGCAATATAATATGCGTCAGCCCCGATAATTTTTTTTATAAAAAAGGTGATTGTATATGATAAATCTTAAGCACAAGAAATATAATTACAATAGGCTACAGTGACTCGCAACGGAATTTATGCACATAATATCAGAGAATTGATTCTACGCATCCAAACACAAATCCCAAATGCACTTCAGAAACCACGAATTGAGGAACTCATTCTAAGCATCCAAGAACACACAGGGTAAGCTGAAAAATTACAGACATGCTTCTTTCCATTGCCCGCCACCATGCAACATATTTTCCGGTCGTTACCCATCATAAGAGTAGATTAGTATATGACAGTGTTTACATTCTCTACAATATTAGGATATCAAAGAATATGAAAAAGAATAATATCATGGAACTTACTAGTAGACAGTATGCAATTTACATAATGTTAGACCTAGACCGTAAAAGTACATGAAATTACAGAAATACACTGGCAGAAATTAGACCATCAATTGACATAAATTACAGAAAAACCCTAGTGAAAAGGGACATGCAAGGATAAGTCTAGAAATCTAGAAATTATGCTTGGAATAACAAATCGAATCTATTTTTAAACATAGGTTTCGTGCAGATTGTCTGTCTGATTGTGGCTGGAAGAAATTATCAAGCATGCAAAAATAACAATAGATAGTGTCTTTCTCTGTATCCTGGACCAAGCAGACAACATTCAAAAGTAGACCAGCTTCCTTAACCCTTGACCCTTAACGTTTACACTATAAAAACAAGCGCACACAACTAGAAAAAAACTCGGAAGAGTAGACAGCTTCAGAGTCGACTCTGTTGGAAAGACTTACTCGAAATTTTGTCTAAACTTCAGGGAAAAATAGGACAGGCGGACTCCAAAAGTTGGTGGGAGTTGGAAGAGTGGTTTTCCTATCTTGAGTATGGGTGGTAGCGACCAGCGCCACTAGCACCACTATAGCCTCCTCCCCTAGCACCACCGTACAGTGCACCACCCGAGCCATAACCGCTGGCACCTGAAGCAGAATCATAACTACCTCCATAGCTAGAACCACCACCATAACCCTCCTGGCTCGCGCCCCCGTATCCACCTAAGCCTCCACCTAAGCTGCCACCATACCCACCACCAAACCCTCCACCATACGAACCCAGGCGGCTAGAATAACCAAGCGAGGATTCCCCCGATAACCACCTAAGCCACCACCATAACCACCATAACTGCTGCCGTATTCACTAGCAAGTCCTCCATAACCACCAAAACTGCCGGGCCTAGGACCCAAACCTCTTGGTGACCTATAAGATGACGGCCCGAAGCCGCCACTTCCATAACCACTATACGAGCCGCCAAACCCATCAAAACTCTCGCCAAAAGGGCGGCCACCTCTAGGTTCACTATCGTAAGCATGAGGAGGTGGGTTAGAGGTTTTCTTTTGGTTCGGCCTTCTTGATCTCCACCTACAGGGCAAAGCAAGAGCGTTAACCTGTATCTTGTTACTTAGCAATCCAAAGAACCTCAACTAAATATCTTAAGACCTGCAGTTCAATCAAACTGGAGGTAAACTATCGACTAATTGCTTGCTTAGACTAGGTTCTGCTTCTCTTTTAGCTGCAGCCACCTCTAATGAAGTGTTTGACAAATAAAAATGTGTGAAGTTGCTGCAAACTGAGCCTCAAAGCAAAAGATCCAAATTGGAGCTTTTGCTTCAGCTTCAGATAAAAGTTGCCAGAGAAGTTTTTTTGGTACATATTTCTATCGACACATCTTAATTTACAAACCACAGAACAGCACAACATCGTATATCAGGGCCAAATAGGCCCTAAGATTATTGAGAGTTTAGTGTTAACAGAAGTCTGCGTACCAACCACACCACAAAATGGACTGTACAATGTTCTGATCTCAGAAGGGATTCAGAGATGATTCTGTAAACCTTCAAGTATAACAAGATGGGTTTCAAACTCTTGACTAAGCAATGAATTAAACTCACCTGTGTACCAGCTAGATCAATCATATTTCCCTTTTTGGCTAACAAATCATCTACCGTTTTTTCGGAGTCGAAGACAATAAAACCAAAGCCCTAGAGAGCGGCTGGTTGCATGGTCACGTATAATCTCATGATCAACCACCTTCCCAAACTTGGAGAAGAAATTCTTGAATTCATCTGCCCATATTCATTTCCATAAATAGTAACAAATCAATACGTCGTTTCATTAATATGGTTGGCTATCTAATGGAGAAAAGAAAAGGCATATAAATACCTTCTGTCAGAGTGGTCGGAATCCCACCAACAAATACCTTCTTTGTCTTGAAATCTTTTAGTGGAGCAGCACCTTTTGGTATAGTCCTTTTAATTTCAACCTACAATTGTCCCAAGGCATCAGACGAGTTCATGTAAATTAAAGCATAAAAGAAAAAAACAAACAAAAATCCCTAACTGAAACAAAATACTGGAGAGCCACCAACAAACTTGCTAAAGATATAAAGAAGAATACACAAATTATTTCAATTCACTCTAACACAATCAAATAACCATTTTCACTATCACCGTTGTCATCCAAACCTTTTCCCAATATGGATGAGTTAACAACGAATATTAAATGGTTCCGGATGGAATATAAATATTTCAAAACTGTAATATGTATCATATCCAAGTCAAAGCATTTTTTACCATTTCTATCCCAAATCACTGAAAAGTTGGAGAGAAATGCCATCAAAGCTTTAAGTGTTGGTTAATGGGTATAACAGTCAACTTTCTTGCTTGAATTTGACTAATGCAATGAAGATGCAAACGAGAGATATAACATCAAAAACCAAACAAACTTTGAATCAAATATTATCTACCTTTGACTATCTTAATGTCCACAAATCCTAGATAATACCAATTTGACCTGCTTGATTTTTTTTAGTTTTTCATTCGATGCAGTAAAAAAAATTTTTTTAGTTAAATTCAAAAAAATTATTTTTTGAAAAAATTCTAGAATTTTTTATTTTTGTTAATTTAATTTACATGTGTCTTTTAGATTTTTAGGATCTTTCATGTAGAATAATCTTATCTCCTAAATATTAGAGAGATTTGTTTGAAAATTTTAAATTAGATTTAGATTAATTTGTTTTTAGGAAATTTCCTAAAATCATGGGATTTCCCCATTCATTTCTTTTCTGCATCAATGTGAAAACACTAAAAGGCACAAGAGTAAGAAAAGAATGAGCAAAGAGACAAGGATGTTTGAAAAAGGCAGAAGATGAATCCACATTTCAAAAGATGAGTAAACAAATAAGGTTATGCATGATCTTCATGTATGGGGCATGAGTGAGCAAATTGGACTACTAGGCTATGTGTTGTCATACCAAACATAATATGGATTACTTAGATATAAAGAATCACAAAACAAGTTGAATTGAAAAAGTTTCACATGATTTGTTGCAAATATTTAGTAGAAATGAAACTGAGGAAGAATTGGCACAAAAGAACAATATCTACCATTCTTGAAAGAACAACTATCTAAATGGCAGCAATAAATCTTGAAGAAATATAACAGTACCATGATAGTCTAGAAAATGTAATATAAACATACTTGTTTCCCATTGATGACGTGGTTGTCTTCAATGACTTTGTCAACAACCGGCTGATCATCATAAGTGATGAAACCAAAGCCTCTCGGTTTTCCGGTGTATCGATCTTTCATTATCACAGCATCGATGATCTTGCCATACTTTCCAAAAATGTTCCTCAAATGTCTTTGATAGCAGCAGCAAGATAAAACATCCTTAGAATTCAAACTTGGTTCATCTACGTTTATATCATACTTGGGATGCAAATAGATACCAAACATCAGTCAAAACAAAAATGTCAGATACAGCAGAAGGCAGAAGTAACACAAAACTCAAAACAAGTAATAAATTTTGATACAACTCTTTCGAAGTTTCCACAAGTACAATTTTGTGCAAACAATGCTATGGCAATATACCTACGTTAACTTAAATGATATGATGATGCTTCATTATAAATGCTTACGTACTGACATGTCATGTATAATGGATGTCAAGATTTTTTTTCCGGTATTTTTCCTTTCGGTTGTAGATCTTGTAAATTCCCTTTCATAGAGGTCAGGTGTGGATGTGACACCCCCCACCCTCCATTACAAATGGCTTTCTTACAATTTTATTAAAAAAACGACAGCACATATGCAGTCAAAAACTAATTTGGAGACCATCTTGTCGAAAATATTTAACACCTAATAAATTTGTTACATACACTTCGCATCAATTTCATCTTCTGTTACTAGACCTCTACAGGACAGTTTACATTTTGGATTTAGATCATGTGATCCAAACCGTGCATCATTTCAAATTTGGAAATGTTGATTAATAAAATCAAATCTGATGTTGAAAAACTGTTTTGTGCTGAGAAAGGAGACAAAGCCACCATGTAAGCTGATAATAACTAACGATCTGATTACTATTTCAGCATTTCATATGGGTCACTGGATATAGTATTGAAAAAGAATGTTATGAATCTAATTGTATCAGTTCACGAACAATACAACTAAAAATATTAGAGTTCATAGAAAAGCTAATGCCACGGTTACACATTATTTACTTTACACACTCAACAGGGTACTATATAATTGCATTAAAGCTTTATGGAAAGCAAAAGTTTATTGATGCATCTAAACAGTCAACCGCATTGGATATCTTCAGGAATAACAATTGATTGAAGATAACAATCGCTTAAGACAACCAGTGAGTAGCTACACTCATCGCAACAAGAAAACGTGCCAAGGTTGACATCAATCATTTTACAATTTATTAGGTAAATTTATGTACACAAAAGAGTTTCAGCGATGTCAGTTATTTGACAATGGCATGGAATAGTAAAATCACATGGCACAATTGTTCACTGCTGACTGAAAAGCAGAAAAAAAATACAGGTAATAAGCAACTCTTCCAAATGATAAAAATTCAATAAATCTAAATTTTGCTAAATGACAACTAAATTATCAGACAACAGCATCTAGCATATGTAAACTACCGTACATATCACAGTCACAGAAAATCATTGTCTTAACCTCCGCAACATACAAGGACATATGTGCAAAAAAAAAAAAAAAAAAAAAAAGCGT
>JAODYA010002274.1:0-10200 GCA_025727855.1 Dyckia ibiramensis | reverse complement strand
AAACTCTTTTGTAAATTAATCTGTAATTCTTCGATTCCTCGTGTTTGCCCCTCTATTAATAAATTTGGGAATCCGATATAGATTATAACTTGGATCAAATCGATTTTTTTGAATTGTTATACATGCAATTCCTTCGAAACCTGAGGATATTTTCCTCTTTTTTTGTACATAGTTCTTGATACAATTCCGTATTTTTTCATCTTCCTGTAGACCCGCGGAATAATTTTTTGGTTGTGTGAACCAAAAGGAATGATGACTTTGAGTTGTACCAAGTCTGAAACCAAGTGGATTTATTTTTTGTCCCATATTTTTCTATTATATATATTTTTTTTAATATGAATCTAAATCTTAGATTGATCTAAAAATGATTTAGATTTATCTTTTAATACAATTGTTATATGACATGTTGGTCTTTTATCAGATAACTACGTCCTCGAGCCCGGGTCTTAACTTTTTCACAATTGTACTCCTATTGGCTTCGGCTTTACTAATGAATGAATCCGCTTCGTTCAAACCCATATTATGATTAGCATTTGCTGCTGCAGAATAAACCAATTTTAGAATGGGATAAGATGCTCGATAAGGCATGAGTTCCAGTATCATAAGTGTTTCCTCATAGGAACGCCCGCGAATCTGATCAATTACTCTTTGTGCTTTTAAAACAGACATACATATATGCTGAGCTAAAACTTTTACTTCTTTACCTGAACTTGAATTCTTTATCATAGGGTTATTCCCTACCTTTTTGAAATTTGTCATAAATAAGGTTATCCCCCGCCTTTGTTTGATTCACATCTATCTATTTTTTCTTCTCAATTTTTCTATATTCCAAATTCCAATTAACTTAACGATTAACGACGAGATTTATTATCGTTTCTTGCATGTCTCGCGAAAGTCAGAGTAGGCGCGAATTCTCCCAATTTGTGACCTACCATACGATCAGTTATATAAATAGGTAAATGTTCCTTTCCATTATGAATAGCGATTGTATGGCCAATCATTGTGGGTATAATGGTAGATGCCCGAGACCAAGTTACTATTATTTCTTTCTCCTCCCTCATGTTGAGTTTTTCAATTTTTCCCGCTAAATGATTAGCTACAAAAGGATTTTTTTTTAGTGAACGTGTCACAGCTGATTACTCCTTTTTTTACATTTTAAAGATTGGCATTCTATAGGGGCGGATGTAGCCAAGTGGATCAAGGCAGTGGATTGTGAATCCACCACGCGCGGGTTCAATCCCCGTCGTTCGCCCATCAATAAATGGACCATTAGTTACGGAGACACAAGACAAACCTTTCCCAACGTCAAATAATTTTTCTGCAATTTTAATCTCTTTGCTTTCAAACGCATCCAATTGGTATCCGATTGAATCACCATAGATTCGCGTCGCCTACTTGCTGAAAGCACAAACAAATGGAATGGCTGATCATTCATTGATTGAAGTTTTTTCTTATTAAGACCTCACTACCTTACACTTTTTTTTTCGTAATGAAATGAACCCTCGGATGAAGATAAAATCTCCCAATCCGTGATCATAGGCGGTCGGGTGAGGCCCCCGTCTCGAATTCCCTACCTGCTGATGAAGAAGCAGTGCACGCAGAAAGAGAGAGTGAGGTTGGTCCGGGCTAATACAAATATAGCTCAGAATGCTTTAGGATGCAAGCACGCCCAGCGAGAAAGACCCTGGGAGTTTCACTCATTGAAGGATAGACATTCCTTCCATTGGTAAATAATATCGGAGGGGTGGCTGATCCCGATTCGATCATCGGATGGGCTGTCCATTTCACCAGAATAGTCATCTTCCTCGCAAGCAAGTCAAGGTCAATCAAAGAAAGCCCACCAAGAAAAAGATAGTTCGTAATATACGAATGCTTAAAGAGTTCAGACTTTGGGGATATAGCGGAGTAGGGACGTTGGTACACAGACAGGGAGTTACTATATGAAGGAAAAAAATGGATAGAGTCAATCTCTGAAAACTAAATATCTAAATTTTTATTTATTTTAAATATTCAAAAAAAAAAAAAGACCTGACTTTGAAACTACTTCCCGACTGTATTAGAGAAGAGACTCTTTCTGCTCGGTTCTACCATCTTTATTATGTTATGTTTATTATGTTTTCAGTATGGCGGCGCAGCGTAAGGCTTTCGAAAAAGACAGATGAGCGCCGTCGAGCAACTACTTCATGGAAAAAGCCGAGTGAAAACATTCTTTCAACTAACTTCTTCTAACAGGTATTTCAACAATGCTTCTTTCCTCATGGGTGATCACTCGATCTTAATCTTATATAAATAAAAGAATCCTATTATTGGAAATAACTCTCCACGCCACGGGTCGCTGTGACTAATCAACAAAGCAAAGGTCAAGCTCTCAATCCCGCCCTCCGGAGCATAAGATCAAGGAACCAACCAAGCCGTCTCTTTTTTTAGCCCAACCTCTCTTTTACAGAGCCTATATATGTAAACTTTTTTTAGGTTCTTCTTCCTTGGCAGAAGCCTCTACCGAGCCGAGGGTTGGTTATTCCCTATCTCGACCTTGATGGAGCAGTCTGTCATAAGGGACGTTGTTTGCAGCATTGTCTGAGGGCTCCATGTGTGCAAATCTACCCCTCCGGCTTCGTTGCCGGCAACCTGTGCATCCTTCTGTTCTGCAGCATATCCCAATCTTCAGCAGTTACAACTGCTACTTCTTTCTCACTGGTTGGTGACTTGGCCGTGCTAGTGGCTGCAATGGCCTCATCCTGGGCAACTATACTTTTAGGCAAGGGTTCTTCAACTTCAACGATTGGAATGTTGCTTTTTTCTCCTTCCCCATTGCCTCTAACGGAGTGCTGAATGATATTCGGCTGGATGTGGATGTGTTCATCGCCACTGGCATCATGCACTGCACAGTTTGCTCCTCCTGAGAAAATGAGAAAAAAAGGGTTCCAAAGTTTCTTTCTCCGCAGCCATCTTTGCTTATTGCTCAGCAGCCTCCTTTCTTTCTGCGGCCCTTACTCGTCTTGATCTCGGCGAAAGCTAGCTCTTGAATCAAATCTGCTCTCTTTGTTCAAGCTCTGCCTTTCCATATATATCTAGGGTAAGCTCTCCTACTTTACATTAGTAAAAACTCCTTGTTAAAGAATAATAAAAAAAATTTCAATACCTTTTTTTACTTAGCAGTCGATACTAAGCTTGGTCTTTTTTTTTCTCAGCTTGACCGCGGAGGGTTGCTCCAAGACTGAGTAATCCTAAACTCCGGTTGCATCTCTTTCCATCGGCTTTATCTAATCTATAGAATAAATAAGATGAGTGTAGATTAAGCATGCCACGCCTTTCCAATCGGTTAAGGTCATTGGTCTTGCTTCAACCCACTTGGTGAAGTAGTCTGTAGCGGTGATAACAAAATGGTTACCATGACTATAGGAAGAATTGTACGGTCGAAACCCGGGTGTGAAGTGAAAGAAAGACGTTGAAGGGGCATAGATGAAATCCCCATGTAAAATCCTTACACCTCTACGCAAAAACTCTATGCTGTCCGTCTCCACTTCCCCATAGTCAGCCAGCCAATATTACCCTACCTAACCTAGGAAGTTCTCTTAGCTAGCGCATTTGAATATGACCACCGCATGCTATTGCATGTTAATGAAAAAGGTGTCGTCCTAAGATGGGGCATGTGAGGCCCGTGGAAGTTTCCTTATATCCAGCTGTAGTTGCTTTCGATAGCAGGCTAGACTAGTTATCTTCTCTTGGGGATTTAGATCTAGTTGGAGTTGGACTTTATACTTTATGTCCTTCTCCTCTTAGAATCTTCTCTCTTTCTCTCCGAGCAAGGTTTTTAGTAGTAAACAAGTGATAAAGCAAGCCTGTTCAAGAAAGCAGGAGTAGAAAGCATGCCTATTGAAAGCGCGGGAATATTGAAATAGAAAGCGGCAGGCTAGTAAATAGCGAATATCCCAGATGGGAAAGAGCTAGCCCAGTAAATATCCCTTATTAATCTAAATCAGTATCACATTTCCCTAAAGAAGCAGTGGGAGTCCTAAGTGCATCTCTACTTCTAGTCCTAAGGCTTCGATATTCAGCTGAGCTTACTTCAATGTTCGATGGTGGGGCAGGTAAGTTTTAAGTAGGCAAAGGATAGCCAGCAAAGTCACTCTTGTACCAGCATTCATGTAAGTAACAGTAGTTGCATTACCACCTCTTTTCGTACCAGCTTTCGTAACAGTCGCTCTTATTGTAGTATCCGCGCCCTTTATTGCCCTTCCTTTCCATGGCGATCCAGCCGAGCTAATTTCTAGAGTAAGCCCCTCCATCCATTGTTTAGCTTGTTGTAGTAGCTTTCGATGATGTCGGTACAGGTTCAGTGCTTTCATCCCCTAATTATGCTTTCTTCCAAGGTTCTCCCTTCCCTCCCGTCTTAAGTCGCCAGCGAGTGAGCAAGTTCAGAAGTGAGTGGATGTAGAATAACTAGCTTCTTTCCTGTAGCGTATATCCTCTAATGAATATATATAGTCATATATCCTTTCTATATAGTATAACTATAGATATAGACTTGACTTTATATAGAAAAGTTCCGTATAAAAAGGTTGAGTGCGATCTAGCTTCAGTCTTTAAGGTGAGCCTATCCAACTGCAATCCTAAGGCCAGGAATAGGTCCCTAATTTGAAAGATGGAGTCTATCGAGCCCTGATTGAATGTCCCTCTTTTCTTTTTTGTCCAGCGAATCTAATTGATAAGAAAAGCAGAAAGTTGGATAGCCTTTCAGTCCCTTTCTCTCTAGACCGAGTAGCAGTCCCAATTCTTGCATTCTTTCTTAAGGCTGTAAGTGCTAAGCCTAATCCTAAGTGCTTCTCTGCGGTTTCCTTCTGGTCCCTTTTTGGGGAAGTTACACTTTCAAGGAGTTCTTTTACATGCAGTTCCAGGTCAGAGTCAGAGCGATATAGTGTAATTGCTTCTGCTTGCGATCCAGGTCCAGGTCAGTCTAAGAGGGGGAGGGCCCTATTTGTTTAAGACAGGATATCGGCACAAGGGAGCGAGACAATCGATTTGAGGTTCATAAGTGAACTCCCTTCTTTCCAGTACTAAGAATGATTCCTTAAATATTTGGAGAGCAAGCCAGTGAAAGAAATATCATATGAAAAAGAAAGGGAAAGAGACTGAGGCAAGGAAGCCCACCCAATTCAAAAAGGTAATCCATATCTACTATCCACCCTTCCTTCTCTATGTCAGTGTGTATTCCCCGTTTCAAGAATGACTTTCTTTTCTTTTGGCTTACCTTCCGCATGTCGCAGCAGGCAGCATTTTCATCCGCTTCGACACCGGCAGGTGTATTCTTTACTGGAAGTAGTCTTTAGTTCTACCTAAAATAGAAAGACGGTCGTAATGGGACGGGACGGCCTCCAACCTCCCAACTTCTTGGGTGCTATCTTATGTCCAGAACCTTCTAAAAAAGAGCTTTCATTCAGGGTACTACACACATCTTCTCGTGCTTTTCAGTTTCTATTACATAAGGTATACCAGTCCAGAGTGAGTGTTGTAGTTAAAAGATATTAGGGAAATTCTTGTGAGGTGCGGTCTTAGAAAAAGGGGTCAAGACCTTTCATTTCACTATTTTATACTCGTTCGGAAAGCTTTCGCTTCGCACCTTCCCCTGGGAGTTGAGCTTACCTTTACGCTTAGGCCTTGTTCTCGTTCTCCTCCCTCCACTCTCAATGAGATTTATGAGATTCAATATAGGATTGGTAATATGCGCTGTTGTGGGAACCCACCTTTATGCTGCTTCTTCCTTTTTGAAATAGCGCGGGACTAAAAACAGTAAAAAAAGAAAAAGCGATAACTCTTTCTCTCACATCTCACATGGAAAATCTTTTCTCTATTTTTCTCCTCAAGGAAGAGTAAGGGTGCTTAGGTTCAATTCAAGAATTCCTTGGCATTTTTGAGAATGCCCTTCCCTCTGCTCCGAAGAAGAGCACCATTCCTTTTCTGTCAAAGAATAGACCCCTCCCTACTTATTCTTCTGCTTTTCCGGCTGCTTTATTTACTAAAAGCCAGAGCTTCTTGTCTTAGTTGAATAAGCGCTTTAAGTGAATGAGCTCTAAGCCGCTCTTGTCTCTTTTTTTCTTCGAGTTTATATTTTATATTGATACATCTTGATTCTCGAGGGGCAGAAAAGGAAAGTCAGCCTTCGACGTCCTGCCACTATCTTACTCCTATTCTATCTCGATGGGAAGAAGGAGAAGTAAAGGAAGGGAAGTTCCATCGTGCCCTAAGAAAAGGAACTTCTTGAGCTATTAGGCTATGTGCTTTTATGCAGTGCGAGTTCATTTATGCTTGAGATTTGACGCAAGCAAGAAGGACTAGAATTCGGTAGCAAAAGAATCTATTAGTTGAGTGCGGAGCTCGACCTTAATTGAGTGTTTTCCCTCCGGTAAGGTGCCATGGGAAAGGCTAAGACTAGTAGGTCAAGGCTAAAAGCTTAGTGGTTTTCAACTCCGAGGGTGACTTCACGGGACTAAGCAACTTGTCTAGTTTTGATTCTATTCTTTAATTTGATTTGAATATAGCAATAGCATCAACATGACACAAAAAAAGCGATATAGGCATCCAATTCAAAACCCGAAAGGCGAAAGGCGAGAAGGCCCTATGTTAGCGACAGCGACAACCCAATTGATTGGAGCTATACTACTAGCTAACTCTAGCCAGAGAAGAGATGAAGTCGGGGAGACGTAACAAGACATCTACATAAAGTCTAAATCGAAGTAGAAAGAAGAGTCTATAGTGGCTTTGTCAGGAGAATGATTTTCTTTTCTCGTCGAGATTGCCTTGGTCTTCAGTCTAGCGTACTGCAAAGCAAGCACTCTTATTTTACAATAGCATCGAGAAGGGCCCAATGAGCCTCAAAAGAAGGAAGCCCATAGCCTGCCTGGGGCCTTGAGAGCCGCTAACCTGATCGCTCTAAGATGCTTTTTGAAAAGAGAAAGATTGAGACCCGAGGCACTTTTTATTCACTGACATTTTTCCTTTTGGAAGAAAGGATTCTTCCATCTGCTTGGATTGGGATGGGGCAGCTACAGGAACAGGAGAGAGTAGAAGTTTCTATTCGACTATTTATTGGTGGAGAAGTGTTTTTTCTTTATTGGTCTCTGTGCCGATCTATGCTCTCGAAGTTCTCGTCAGTGGCTTTTTGGTATGAGTATGAAATCAATCCATGAAAGTTGTAGCTCCAAGCTTTTTCTATTTAGTTCCTTCCTGAACCTTCATCCAATCTCTCAGATGAAGATATAGGTTTCGGCTTTAAGCTTGGAAGGGAAAGAAGATCGGGGAGCTCAACCAAAGAGTAACGGAGGTAAGTTGCCTAAACTTTCTTAATTTCAAGTCCGGATAAGATTAAGATAAGAGGATTCAATGAATAGAAGAATAGAAAGAACTCCATTTGCTTTCTCCTAATTCGACCTCTTATGTCCTGGATGTCCCTAGCAGTCTGCTTCGTCAGGACCAGGTATAGCACTGAACTTTCCTACCAGATTCAATGTCTGGTTCGCAGGACCAGGAAGTTGACTAGTCTGCTTTGATCAAAAACCTGGGAAAGACTGGGAAAAGTCAATTACTATTATAGGAAGGCTAGGTATGAAATAACGAGACCGAACGAGCGGAGCGAGTGGATAGAGCTCGCAATAAAAAAAGAAGTGCGAGTTAGAGAGCGGAGCGGATATGAAAGAAATGTAGTAGCTCGTACTTCAAAAGCAAGCCCGAATTATTAATAGCAATAAAATTAGCCGAAGACCGTTTTCAATTTACTAAGATTCTTATTCTTAGTTAAGATAATAGAATATTCAAGGCGCTCGACCGGAGGGAAAGGAGCATAGAACTTCAGGTAATAAATAGCGAGTTTTTCTTCACCGTCCCTTCCTCCTTATTTTGCCCTTCAACTACTATCTTCTTCTTCCCCCTCGTGGAATTGACTATGTCTGTGCTTTTGAAAGGCATTCTTGCTTTAAGGGCATTTCGGGATAAAACCTTGGGCAAAGCCTCTCGCCATGTGAAAGTTCGTCCTAAGCCCTTCGTCAGTCATATCATATTAATCTATAGCTACTTCTCTTGCTGCGGATTCTGTAACAACTGCCTTAAGAAAGATAGCCCAGTTCACGAAGATTCTTATCTTGATTGATCTGATCAGACGCTTGCTTTTTCCCGCGTGCTTGTTCTCGCAGATCTTATTTCTACAACTAACGATTTGGAGCCAATCAGGTATCACCGCGTGTCAAACTGTGTCAGGCGGGAAAGAGAAGGAATATTCAGCTTCTTTCTTTCCAATGAGAACTAGACCCCGCTTGAAGTGCTATAAGCGCGAAAGCAGAGCCAATCGGACAACAACTCTAAGCTAAGAGTCGTATGAGCACAGCCGATCAACGCAAGGTGGTCGGGACGCTGTCCGCCATTCGGATGGTCTGCTATTCAATAACCGCAGGCACCAACCTCAGACCGATGATTGGTTGCGTCTCTGGTTACATGGATGAGGCCTATTTGGCAGTATAGGCGCTATAGAGCGACCATGGACAGCGCACGAGCCCGAGCTTGAACCTCTGCGCTTCGATTGCTTGCTTAAGCCTCTCCCGAACCTCTGCGCTTTACGCAAGCCTAAGCCTGAGTATATTTAACAACCTTTTTTTTTAATCAAAATTTGCGTATAAAGATCGCTGAACCTTCAGACTGAGTGTATAAGACATTGGTTAACTTGCCAAGATGTCCGATGGGGTCTTAGCTCGGTGCCTTGGCGTTGAAGAAGCAGCAAAGAGACTTGAATAAGTTCATGATAAGGTCTGTGGGACAACAACACCGGTAAACCTCTACAGAAGATTGCAAAGACAAGGTTAACGTCCAGAGCTATTTCTTTCGCCTATAGCTGCTTTATTACCTCAATACCCACTCACTATAGGTATTTTTTTCATTACTTGTATGATACCACTCTATAGACGAGATTTCATTGGTATTGCCTCCATATCCGGTACATTCTACAACTAAGCTGAATTGATTGTTACTAAAAAGCCTTGTTGAGTGCGGGGGAAGGAGGGGGAATTTTTGATGAAGGTTGAATCGTCGATCGAATTCTGGCTTTCTTGCTTCTCCGGTGGGGACCTCTCCTTCTTCATTTCTAAAAGCCGGGAACGAATCAATATCAGTAGTTGGGAAGTATAAACCCCGGCGATCTACTAAGAGCTACTAGGAGCTTACTAGCTATCTGGGTAATGCTCTAAACCGTCGAATCACAACAGCCCTTGCCCTTGCCATGCAACTGCTGCAGAGATGGGCTTTTTCTAATCCGGTTGGAGCCAATCCTACTCTAGGCTTTGATTGTCCCTACTGGCACCGCAACTTCTTGTTCCCCTTCTCGCCCGATTTCGAAAGGACGTGGGTCCGGTCGAGCCACTGAACACCATAAGGAGGGAATAGAGACGACTCGAAGAAGTTTGTTTTTTTCGAGGGAGAAGAATGAGAACTAGACCTTAACACAGGAAAGGGATAGAGAGATGGATGTTCACCCTGAAATGAATCAGAGTATGTTCACCCCTACAAAAAATCAAGGCTGAGGCTCGATCTCCACGGAAGCAAGGAGGTCGTGTTGCGTAACGAGACTACAAGAAAAGAATTCTACTAAAAGTTGTTGGCAACTAGTGAACCCGGCGGTTCAGCCGGGTGAGAGGTAGATCTTCCTTCCCATGGGTTCGGACTTGAAGTGAATCCGATGGATGTTCTTTCTTTCGAGAAGACTGCTTTTCGTGGAGGGGGATAAGCGGATACTTGCTTGCCAGTATGTTCGGTCTGCGGTTTGGTAACGACTGGGTCTACACCAATTGTCGTGCACCGTTCCGCTCGCCGGATCCGGCCGGTAAGAATGACGCATGGTCGTTCGCGGCGTGGGGTATGGACGTGATCGGATGTAAAGAAGAGGGGCATGGATAAGCGCGTTCTTTCACCTTTTCGCAGCGCTTCACATAGTGGTTGCAGTCCTTTTCCATAGTAGGCCAGTACCATTCAACTAATTTTTTTGGCCAAAGCTTAGGCCTTTACGTGATTTCAATTAATTTTCATGCTAGGAATGAAGGAAGGATCATAGTTTAGTGACTGATGCTTTACCTAATTGAGAATGATCAATACATAGTCAATAATCACTCAAAGTAGGTTGATGAGACTAACAAAGAAGTGGATTCGAATCATGATTTTTTT
>JAODYA010002272.1:0-12500 GCA_025727855.1 Dyckia ibiramensis | reverse complement strand
CAATTGAGACATTGTAGAATAGGCTAAGCTTTTTTAATGTCTTTTTGAGCAAGGGCCAAAGTAGCCCCTAATAATAGTGTTATTACACCTATTAAAGAAATGAAATTCATTATATAAGGTATGACTATGAAAAGAGGAAGAAGCCGAGCTACAAGAAAATTCCTGCTGCTACCATAGTAGCAGCGTGTATAAGAGCCGAAATAGGAGTGGGTCCTTCCATAGCATCAGGTAACCATACGTGAAGGGGGAATTGTGCGGATTTAGCAACTGCACCGACGAATAATAAAGAAGCACACAAAGTAGCAAATAAAGAATTGACCCCATTATTCCGGATTAAGTTATTAGTTATTTCGAGCAAATCCCGAAATTCTAAACTACCTGTTATCCAATAAAAACCTAAGATTCCTAACAATAAACCAAAATCCCCTACACGATTAGTTACAAAAGCTTTTTGACAAGCACTTGCTGCAATTGGTCGTGTGAACCAAAACCCTATTAATAAATAAGAACACATTCCCACCAGTTCCCAAAAAAATAAATTTGTATCAAATTGGAACTAGTAACTAATCCCAGCATAGAAGTATTAAAAAACTCATATAAGCAAAAAATCTCAAATATCCTTGATCGTGATACATATACTTGTCACTATAAATAAGAACCATGATTCCAACAGTAGTAATTAGTATTGACATAATAGAAGTAAGTGGATCGATCAAGTATCCAAACTCTAAGGAAAAATCATTATTGATGGTCCAAGACCATAGATATTGATAGATAAAACTTCCATTTATTTGTTGAATAGACAGATTGGCCGAAAACACCATAGCTATACTTAAGAGTAAAACACTAGGAAAAGCCCACATGCGACGAATATTTTTTGTTGCTGTCGGAATAAGTAGAAGTCCAAATCCTATTGACATAGTAACTGGAAGTGGAAGAAAAGGTATTATCCACGCATATTGATATGTATGTTCCATAAGAAACTCTTTTTTTCTTATAATTGCAAATTGTTCTCGATTCACCAATTCTTATCTTTTTTATCCTTTTAGAAAGGAACAAAACAATAATAAAAGAAATAAAAAAAGATATGAAAAAAAGTCAAATATTGGGATTCTTAATTATTCTGATTTTTTCTCAGATATTTGAAATATTCCAAAATTGACAATTGGTTGGTCAAAAAATATGACCAAATAACTATGTAAAGGTAAAGGCGATTACCTAGTAGTTATTTTAACTAAGAAAAGATTAAAGGAATATGAGATTTAAAAAATAATTTCTTACTACTTATTTAATAGATTTTGTATTTATTAGATTTTGATATTTTTATTGGTGATTAATAAACATATTACATATACTAAATAAACATATTACATATACTATAATAGTATATTAAATCTATAATAGTATAATAAAGATATTATATACTATAGTATATATATAGTAAAGAAAATAGAGTTAGACCAAAAAAAGAGTACTTTTCTTATTGAAATACGGATCATAGTCTCTATATTCGAATAAAAAAAATTACCTAGGTTTTCTAGTTCATTTTGGGAGTGGAGTAATTACCTAACTTGTTGTGTAACTGATTGATTGGATTGAAATCCAATCAAGAAAACTTATGTTTATCGGAAATCTTATGATACTCCTTACTTCGTATATAACAGAAATAAAAAATTACTTAGGTTGCCTAAGTAATGGAATATCTTGTTTAACAGATTAAGTACTAGTTCTAATTGGAATTTGAATTATGAACATAGCACTCTGGACTTAATCAATTTTCATTTTCCCTTATTTTCTTCTATTTTATTTTCCCTCATGTTGTCATTTATATATGTGATGCGTGATGCGCGCGCATACATATATTGATATATATATATCACATATACATGTATATATAAATATATTTATATTATATATATTTGTATGTTTTATATATATATTTATATGTTTTTTATATATATTTATATGTTTTATATATATTTATATGTTAAAGTAAAAAAACACTGTATATTAAAAAAAGTATATTAAAAAAATTATCCACACACATACACGAAATAAGTATAGATAATAACTAAAAAGAACGATCTATTTTGAAGAATACATGTCTTTCACATACAACGATAAAAGGAGGAACCCCTTTTTTGAATGGCAGTTCCAAAAAACGTATTTCTATGTCAAAAAACGTATTCGTAGAAATATTTGGAAGAAAAAAGGATATTTAGCTGCAGTAAAAGCTTTTTCTTTAGCGAAATCGGTTTCCGCCGGGCATTCTAAAAGTTTTTTGTGCGACAAACAAATAAGAAAGTCTTAGAATAATCTCAATTGATATAGCCTAAAGAACCTCAAATTTTGTAAGATGAATGTTAACTAATGTATTTTTCCGTATTGAAGTTCTCAATATTAGTTAGAACTCACTGCTGTGATATATAGAATCAGAGTTTTTTGTATATTGGGTTCTAAGTATTATTTTTCCCTATCACAATTGTACTTTTCTATTGTGAAAAGTACAATTGTGATAGAGATTGAAACTCTTTTGTTATATGCCTATCCCAAAACTTAATTGGTTTTGTAAATGGTATCATAAATTAGAAATTATATGCGCAATAAGGAATATTAATACTTTAATTTTAATATACTAAGGTATCAAAATCATTAGAAAAATAACAAATTCCTTGTATTTAATGATGAAATTGTGATAGATATGAAATCCTAGTTATTTGATTTTGTTCATTGAAAAAAGAAGTCAATCTTTTTCATTTGAATCCATGAAATTGGATAAATGAAAAACAAATCATAAAAAAATAGAGAAAAAAGACAATTCTTAGTTTTATACCTCAACCGAGAAAAAACTATGGAGTTCCAACTGTTTGGAGAGAACTTCGTTTCTAGTACGTGAAAGTTGATTGTTTCAAAACCCACGACGATACTACTAAGTAAGTATTTTATTGAAGATTCAAATATTTAAACCAAAAACCAGTCTTTATTCATCGATTCTAATTAATGTTTCCTAAACTATATTGAATCCTTGAATCTCGACGATTCAACATGAATTGACTATTATTATTTCAAGTAAGCCGCCATGGTGAAATCGGTAGACACGCTGCTCTTAGGAAGCAGTGCTAAAGCATCTCGGTTCGAGTCCGAGTGGCGGCATCTTCTAAAAGAGATACAATAGATCCTAAAATGTATTCAATTCCCGATTCCCAATTCTGTAATGGGACCCCTTTTATGATATTTGCGACTTTAGAACATATATTAACTCATATCTCTTTTTCGATCATTTCAATTGTGATTACGATTCATTTGATGACCTTATTAGTCCACAAAATTGTAGGATTACGTGATTGGTCAGAAAAAGGGATGATAGCTACTTTTTTCTCTATAACAGGATTATTAGTTTCTCGTTGGATTTCTTCGGGACATTTTCCATTAAGTAATTTATACGAGTCATTAATCTTCCTTTCATGTAGTTTCTTCATTATTCATATGATTCCCAAGATACGTAACCTTAAAAATGATTTAAGCACAATAATTGCACCGAGTACCATTTTGACTCAAGGCTTTGCTATGTCGGGTCTTTCAACTGAAATGCATCAATCTGCAATATTAGTACCTGCTCTACAATCTCAGTGGTTAATGATGCACGTAAGTATGATGTTATTGAGCTATGCAGCTCTTTTATGCGGATCATTATTATCAGTCGCTCTTCTAGTCATTACATTTCGAAAAAACATCGATATCCTTTGTAAAAGCAATAATTTCTTAATTAGGTCATTTTTCTTTGGCTTTGGTGAAATTGAATATTTGAATGAAAAAAGAAGTGTTTTTAAAAACACTTCTTTTCCTTCATTTCGAAATTATTACAAATATCAATTAACTGAGCGTTTGGATTATTGGAGTTATCGTGTCATTAGTCTGGGGTTTACCTTTTTAACCATAGGTATTCTTTGTGGAGCAGTATGGGCTAATGAGGCATGGGGATCCTATTGGAATTGGGACCCCAAGGAAACTTGGGCATTTATTACTTGGACCATATTCGCGATTTATTTACATACTAGAACAAATATAAATTGGAAAGGTACGAATTCGGCACTTGTTGCTTCTATAGGATTTCTTATAATTTGGATATGCTATTTTGGGATCAATCTTTTAGGAATAGGTCTACATAGTTATGGTTCATTCACATAAACATCTAATTGAATAAACTACATGAAGAATACATAAGATAAAAACATCATCCCATATATAACAAAAGTTTTTTTATGAGTTTTTGAGAACCGTTTGAATCAAGGAATCATTCAAATTAAAATGGTTCTCAAAAACTCGAGATGTATCTAATTACAATTCTAATTCATTTTATTTCTTTTTTCATTATACAGTACAGCAAACGATTTTCAAAATTATAAATTCAAAGAATTATAAGACTCTCCTTCCGTCTCATTAATGAAACACTATCTATGATAATAATTGGATAGGATAGCGTGTACCTTGTCAACTGATAACGAGAGAACGAAATCGGAATACCAATACCTATTACGGGCAGAAAGATACAGATTGAAAGAAATAGTTCTCGTGGTCCAGAATCCCAAAAATTAGAGTTTAAATTAGAGTTTGGAATATTAAATAGCTTGTATCCATAAAACATCTGGCGTAACATAGATAATAAATAAATAGGAGTTAATATCATTGCAATTGCCATTACAAAAGTAATTAGCATTTTGGGCATTAAAAGATATTTTGTACTAGTAATTAGTCCAAAGAATACTACCAATTCCGCAACAAAACCACTCATTCCTGGCAATGCAAGAGAAGCCATCGAGAAGCTACTGAACATGGTAAATATTTTTGGCATTGGGATAGATATCCCTCCCATTTCTTCGAGATAAACAAGACGTGTTCTATCACAACTCGTTCCTGCCAAGAAAAAAGAGCAGCACCAATAAATCCATGAGAGAGCATTTGTAAAATAGCTCCATTGAGCCCCATGTCGGTTATAGAACCAATTCCTATAATTGTGAAACCCATATGAGATACAGAGGAATAGGCTATTCTTTTTTTAAATTACGTTGACCAAGAGAAGTTGAAGCTGCATAGATTATTTGCATTGTTCCTATTATCACCAACCAGGGAGCAAATATAGAATGAGCGTGGGGTAATAATTCCATATTGATCCGAATCAATCCATATGCGCCCATTTTTAATAGGATTCCCGCTAAAAGCATACATGTACTGTAATGTGCTTCTCCATGGGTATCAGGTAACCATGTATGTAGGGGTATAATCGGCAATTTTACAGCATAAGCAATAAGGAAGCCAAAATAGAATATTATTTCCAACGCCACAGGATATGATTGATTAATTAATCTTTCAAAATCTAATGTTGGTTCATTGAAACCATATAAACCCATACCCAGAACTCCTATTAAGAAAAAAAGGAACCCCCGCAGTGTACAAAATAAACTTTGTAGCCGAGTAGAGACGTTTCTTTCCCCCCACATGGATAAAAGTAAGTAAACAGGAATTAATTCTAACTCCCACATAATGAAAAAAAGTAAAAGGTCTCGAGAAGAAAATAATCCTATTTGACCACTGTACATTGCTAGCATCAGGAAATAGAACAATCGCGAATTTCGAGTAACTGGCCAAGCTGCTAAAGTTGCTAAAGTAGTGATAAATCCTGTCAGTAAAATGGGTCCTATGGAAAGTCCATCGATTCCTAGTCTCCAGTGGAAATCAAAAACATCTATCCATTTAGAATCTTCCTTCAATTGCATTAATGGATCATCCAATTGGAAATGATAACAGAATGCATAAGTCGTTAGAAGGAGTTCTAACAAGCATATACATAAAGTATACCACCTAAACATCTTATTCCCTCTATGGGGAAAAAGAAAATTGAAGAACCCGCGAATATCGGTAAAACAACAAGTATTGTTAACCAAGGAAAAAACTCGTGATAAAGACAAGATACGTTTTGATTTGACCAGAAAAGCCCGTGCTCAACAAAATATATTATTTTGAGGACGGGCTTTTGTCGGTAAAGAGGAATCACAAATGATTCAAGTGGAGTTTTTTGTAACGTATCAATAAGATAGAGCCATGCTGCGAGTAGTTTCAGGCCCTAAATAAACACGGACACTCAAAAAATCTGTTGGGCAGGCAGATTCACATCTCTTACAACCTACACAGTCCTCGGTTCTTGGCGCGGAAGCTATTTGCTTGGCTTTACATCCGTCCCAAGGTATCATTTCCAATACATCTGTGGGACAAGCTCGTACACATTGAGTACACCCTATACATGTATCATAAATTTTTACTGAATGTGACATTGGATCTATAAATTCCAGTTTTGAACATAAAGGATTTTCGATCTGGTCAAATCAAATTAGTAGTAAATGAATCATATATTATATATTGTAATATTGTAGACACCAGACGAAGCAGTGGTTTATTAAAAATAAAAACAATCCATATATTTCTTAAATCAATCTGTTTATGAGAAAAGGTCAAGAGGCTTTGATTTTCGTTTCAACAATTATGATGATACGAGTTGCACATGGGAATTCAAATTAATTGGCCAACAAATGGTTCATCCTTATTTCAATATAAATATAAAAATGCAATTCAATTCCATTTTATGGAATTGAATTCAAATTCAATAAAAAATATTAAATTCTATTAAATATTTTTATGTGTCTTTATTTAAATTATCTATGATAATTATCATTAATTAGTTAACAAATTCGATTGATTAATACGAGTTGATTTTCTGTTACGATGGATCGACGAAACAATAGCAAGTCCAATAGCTGCTTCAGCAGCTGCAATGGCTATAACAAAGATTGAGAAAATGCCTCCTTTTAATTGGCGACTATCAAATATATCAGAAAATGTTACAAGATTCATATTAACCGAATTTAGTATAAGCTCAAGACACATAACCGCTCTAACCATGTTTCGACTTGTGATCAATCCATAGATACCGATAGAAAATAAATAAACACTCAAAAAAAGGACATGCTCGAACATCATTCACTAACTCCTTATCAATCTCGATTTATTTCAATATGAACAACAATTCAACCGATTCAATTGATTAGAATAGAACAATTACACAACAAAAGAAGATATTGATAGTAGATAGATTTAACTAAAAATTTCTATTTATTTATTTAGAATTTAGTTAGAATTCTAAGAATTGGGAATCATTATTAAGTTACGTATTTTTATTGCTTATTGTCGAGCCATACTAATTGCACCTATCAAGGAAACTAAAAGAATTATAGAAATGAGTTCAAACGGAAGATAAAAATCTGTTGATAAATGAATCCCAATTTGTTGAACGTTATTTATTAGGTCCTGTTCCATAATCTGGTTTGATTTTGCAGTCCAAATAATTCCGTACCATGACGTATCTGGGATAGTAGTAATTAGTGAAAAAAGAATAGTTGTACAAACCATCGAAGTGACCCCATCTCCAATGGTCCAAAAATATGAATTATTGGAATATTCTGAACCATTCATGAACATTACAGCAAATATGATCAAGACATTAATGGCTCCCACATAAATAAGGAGCTGTGCGGCAGCTACAAAATAGGAGTTCGATGAAATATAGAATAAGGATATACAAACAAGAACAAATCCCAACGAAAAGGCAGAATAAATTGGATTGGTAAATAATACTACCCCCAGACCCCCTAATACAAGAATTGACCCCAGAAATACAACAAGAATATCATGTATTGGTCCAGGTAAATCCATTACGTATAAAATACAAAATAAAAAACTTTAACTATTTCATGACCTTACTTTAACTTTACTAAATAAATGGTCCAGGAAAGGAAAAGGGGTTACCCTATTTTTTTTTTCTTGTATATAATATTGTATATGATACATTTATAATTGAATTCAATTTGAATATGGATTAATGTAGATATAGATAAAATTATCGGGCCAATCCTACTTTATTTATATTTATCCGAAAGAAAAAAAAGAAAAGAGTAGTTGGAATATGTAGTTTAAATTTGCTATTTCGAAATCATCACGAAAAATATATTCTCAGTTTAAATCAAACAGTGATTCTCAACAATCAATAGTTATTAGTTTTTATTTGTAGTTACTGACTACCCAAAATAAAAAGCTTGGATCCTTTATATCAAAACAAAATCTTAGTAATCGGTAATTGTTCTTGAATCAAAGGGTTTATCTTTGTCTATTTTTATTTGAGTCGAATTCATAACTGTTTGAATTGTGTAATCTCCAATTATTGAGATTGGTAATCGACCCAAAGCAATTTGATTATAATTCAATTCGTGACGATCATAAGTAGAAAGTTCATACTCTTCAGTCATTGATAAACAATTTGTTGGACAATACTCGACACAGTTACCACAAAATATACAAACCCCGAAATCTATACTATAATTAAGTAATTGTTTCTTTTTAATATCTCTTTCAAATCTCCAATCAACAACGGGTAGATCTATTGGGCATACACGAACACATACTTCACAAGCAATACATTTATCAAATTCAAAGTGGATTCGACCCCGGAAACGCTCTGATGTGATCGATTTTTCATAAGGATATTGAATAGTTACAGGTAAACGATTTGTGTGGGATAAGGTAATTATGAAACTTTGGCCAATGTACCTTGCAGCTCGTATTGTTTGTTGACCATAATTCATGAACCCAATTACCATAGGGAACATATTGTAGATATACATGAAAAATTTGACGTTTCTTTCTCTTGTTTGATAGAGATTATGAATCTAAAATAGTGTTATCATATTCTGTTATTTATAATGAAACAAGTTGGGAAGAAGTTGTTAATAACAGATTACCTAGAGAAATAGGTAAAAGAAATTTCCATCCAAGATTTAATAACTGGTCCATTCTCATTCTAGGTAAAGTCCATCTTGTTGTGATAGAAATGAAGAGAAACAAATAAGCTTTAGTTAATGTAATAAGGATACCCATTGTCATTCCAAAAATGCCAGCGATTTTATTTATTCCGAAAAGCTCAGGAATGGATATATACGGAATAGATAAATTCCACCCACCTAAGTAAAGAACTGTTACAAATAATGAAGAAACTAATAAATTTAGGTAAGAAGCAAGATAAAATAAACCGTATTTGATACCCGAATACTCGGTTTGATAACCTGCTACTAATTCCTCCTCCGCTTCTGGTAAATCAAAGGGCAATCTCTCACATTCGGCTAGAGAAGAAATTAGAAAAAAAAAAATCCTATGGGCTGACGCCACAGATTCCACCCCCCAAAACCATATTTTGACTGTGCTTCAACTATATCAACTGTACTTAAACTGTTAGATAATCATAGTCGATAATAACATCACTGTTCCCATCGCTATTTCAAAACCGTACGTGAGACCTCAGCTTCATACGGCTCCTCGATGGCCACAAAAAAAATGTAAGGACGGGTTCGGTATTATCGCCATCTTTGGGTAGATAGAATAAAGATACATCGGAAAGTCCCAAATTAGACCAATGGAATTCTGTCTGCTAGAATAAGAAAAAAAGTGCTTCCGAATTGATCTCATCCTTTACAATAAAAATTTATCTTTGTTCGGTAATAACTGAATATTTCAATAAAATACTCCTTATATCAATCAATACAAAATAAAAAGAATTATTCATTAGTTCATGAATCGTGATAAGAATTCGATATGTATGAATATGGATACAGAAAAGAATAAATAAGGATCCCCTTTTTTTATTATTCATTCAATTACTGCATTCCATTTCTTTTTTCCTGTTCTTCTGTCTCAGAGGAGGATACTAAAAAATAAATAAAGGATTAATTCGTTCTTGATAGTCATTTCTTTAACCAGTGAATAGGAGCATACTCTAGATCGGAATCGTAGGGAAGTACTACTTGATCATTTCTACCAATTTCAAGTCCTTATTATGATTCGTTTTATGAGGAAATACCTCTTTTTTGATACCTTACATTATTCCCATTACTAATCCTTTGTGTACCTTGGTGTTCCTAACCGTCCACTGACTTTTGATTGATCCCCGGTATAGTAATACATATGAGACAGTAGTAGAAACTCCATACGGTTGATCTTTTGTTTGCACCCGCTTCAAGATATGATGACTAATCAAAAAATCTTAATCTTGGGGTAAGCAGTGTAAACTGCTTATGTTTACTTCAACTTTATTCTTGTACATAGGGAATGAGATTTTTTCTTCTTACTACAAATTTATAAGCTGTTTAGTTTCACTCATATAACTATCTGGTTTAACTCATCAACCCGAATGCTGAATAAAAAAATTAAAACATCTATTCAATACATTGAACCTCTTTCTTTTTTCTTTTATTTCTAGAGGAGAGGTTCAAAGTTAATATTCCAACGAATCACACGTAGAGATATTGATAACACACATAGAGTTAATGGTATTTCATAACTAATAGATTGAGCAGCAGCTCGTAGACCACCTAAAAAGGAATATTTATTATTCGATCCATATCCTGACATAAGAAGCCCAATAGGAGCAATACTGGAAATGGCGATCCATAAAAAAACACCTATACTGAGATCGGCTAAAACAAGACGATACCCAAAAGGAATTACTAAATAACTTAGTAGAATTGATATAACCGCTATAGACGGTCCCACACTAAACAAACGAATATCTCCTCGAGATGGGAGGAGGTCCTCTTTAAAAAGTAGTTTAATCCCATCCGCTATAGCTTGAAGAATTCCCAACGGGCCAGCATATTCAGGCCCAATACGTTGTTGTATCGCTGCGGATATTTCTCTTTCTAACCACACAATTACTAGTACCCCTATTGTGATTCCCAATATAAGGATCAAAATGGGTACAACCCATATTAGTCCATACACTTCTTTTAAAAATTCCGATGTAGAAAAAGAATTGATAGTTTGTACTTCTGTCGTATCAATTATCATTTCAACGATCAACTTCTCCCATAATGATATCTATACTACCCAATATCGTCATGATATCAGCCAATTTCATTCTTTTAACTAGCTGAGGAAGAATTTGCAAATTGATAAAACCGGGTGGACGAATTTTCCATCTCCAGGGGAAAACGCTATTATCTCCTATCAAATAAATTCCCAATTCTCCTTTTGGGGCTTCCACTCTCACATAAAGTTCTTGTTTCGACAATTCAAAATTGGGTGAAGGTTTTTTACTAATGAATCTATATTCAAAATCATTCCATTCGGAATTCTTTGCTCTATCAAAGCGTCGTACTTCTAAATTTTCATAAGGTCCTCCAGGAATTCCTTCTAGAGCCTGTTGAATAATTTTTATGGATTCCTTCATTTCACCGATTCGTACTAAATAACGAGCTAATGAATCTCCTTCCTTTTGCCATTGGGCTTCCCAATCGAATTCATTGTAACACTCATAATGATCAACTTTACGAAGATCCCATTGGATTCCAGAAGCTCGTAACATCGGTCCTGATAAACCCCAATTTACAGCTTCTTCTCCAACAATAATGCCCACTCCTTCAACTCGTTCCAAAAAATGGGATTCTGCGTAATAAGTTTTTGATATTCAACAACTCCTGTTAAAGAATAATCGCAGAAATCTAAACATTTATCTATCCACCCATAAGGTAGATCGGCAGCTACTCCTCCGATACGAAAATAATTATGCATCATTCGCATACCTGTGGCGACTTCGAATAGATCATATATCAATTCTCTTTCTCTGAAAATATAGAAAAAGGAGTCTGTGCACCGATATCCGCCATAAAAGGTCCAAGCCATAACAAATGAGAAGCTATACGGCTCAATTCCAGCATAATTACTCTGATATAGCTAGCTCTTTGAGGTACTTGAACATTTTCCAATTGTTCTGGTGCATTTACGGTTATTGCCTCTGTGAACATAGTAGCTAAATAATCCCACCGTGTTACATAAGGTATATATTGTATAATTGTTCGATTTTCCGCTATTTTTTCCATTCCTCTGTGTAAATAGCCCAATATGGGCTCACAGTCAATAACATCTTCACCATCGAGAGTAACGATTAGTCGAAGAACACCATGCATTGATGGGAAAATAATGAATCTAGACATGATTTTTAATAAAATTTTAAAAATTATAAATTATTTATTGTTTTTTAAAAAAAAATATATTTTCTGTATAAAACTCTTACAATCACAAAAAAAAATACAGCTAAAAAATATTTCTAAATATATTTATATAATCCTAATGATCAAACAGAAATATTAATAATAGATATACATTTCAAAAACTCCACAAAATCATCACAATCCATAAAAAAATTTATAGGAACAATAACAGTCTAAAAAAAAAAACAATTCATCGTTTTCTAAGGGTGATGAATAATTCACTGCCTTTCTCATTTTTCTTCACAATGACAATGAATTGGCAAAAAGGGCTCGACCAAATAAAATCTTAGAAGTATCATTTGGGTAATATTATAAGTACAATTGAATGTATACCAAATTAAAACTAGTAATTAA
>JAODYA010002267.1:27500-30121 GCA_025727855.1 Dyckia ibiramensis | reverse complement strand
TTTGATTTTAAAAAAAAAAAAACACTTTTAATGCCGCTTTATGCCTCTCTCTATTTGCCTAAACAAAGTGGGCCTCATCTTGTGGTTGCATATCTGTATGCGCCAACATATAATTATTCCAAAATCTGCACAGATTTAAGATGTTGTGAGAGATAATATTAGCTTTGTATTTTTCTGAAACCTGATTACTAATACAGCTATGTGAGTTTGTCCTTCTTCAAATAATTTGGTTTACTATTTTGTGTCTTAAGCTCTGCTCCAATCCTTTTCATTGTTGAGAAGCCTTTGATTAGCTGTTTCAGGTGAAATAAGTAGGTCCAATAATGAAACTGATTGATTTCGTGATTCAGATGCAATAATGTAATCTATGTTAAAGAATGTTAGATAACTGTTCTTCTCTTTGAGTGTTTCTGGCTATCGGTATAACGATTGTTTTTATATTTTGTGATTCAACAGTTTATACATTTTTTTCCCCTTTACCTTACATTCGAAAAAAATGAATGTAATCCATACTTGGTCAAAGATTATTTAAATTTGCTATGTAGATGCATGGTAAGTTACAATAATTAAGCCAGTTAAGTGTGCTTTTTTTTTTTTTTTTTTTGTATTCGGGTAATGAATTAAATGTGCTTGAAATAGACTCCATCAAAAAATATTTACACACTTTTTTTTTTAATTTTTGAAGAGATATTTAGACTTATTTGAGTCATGATTTAAGTTGACTGGACCATTTTATATTTGTCTCTCTTGAATGAGTACATTTGGTCTTGACCATGAACAAAAGAGGTTGAAAGATAAAGTGAAGATACCACTTGCCATTTAATGAACATGTAACTTGTGAGAACTAAAAGCCAAAATCATCATGCAGGAGTGTTTCGTATTATTTAACATATTAGCAAAATATATAATATCTTTATTATACTATTATAGATTTAATATACTATTATAGTATATGTAATATGTTTATTTAGTATATGTAATATGTTTATTAATCACCAATAAAAATATCAAAATCTAATAAATACAAAATCTATTAAATAAGTAGTAAGAAATTATTTTTTAAATCTCATATTCCTTTAATCTTTTCTTCTTAGTTAGAATAACTACTAGGTAATCGCCTTTACCTTTACATAGTTATTTGGTCATATTTTTTGACTAACCAATTGTCAATTTTGGAATATTTCAAATATCTGAGAAAAATCAGAATAATTAAGAATCCCAATATTTGACTTTTTTTTCATATCTTTTTTTTTTTTATTTCTTTTATTATTGTTTTGTTCCTTTCTAAAAGGATAAAAAAGATAAGAATTGGTGAATCGAGAACAATTTGCAATTATAAGAAAAAAAGAGTTTCTTATGGAACATACATATCAATATGCGTGGATAATACCTTTTCTTCCACTTCCAGTTACTATGTCAATAGGATTTGGACTTCTACTTATTCCGACAGCAACAAAAAATATTCGTCGCATGTGGGCTTTTCCTAGTGTTTTACTCTTAAGTATAGCTATGGTGTTTTCGGCCAATCTGTCTATTCAACAAATAAATGGAAGTTTTATCTATCAATATCTATGGTCTTGGACCATCAATAATGATTTTTCCTTAGAGTTTGGATACTTGATCGATCCACTTACTTCTATTATGTCAATACTAATTACTACTGTTGGAATCATGGTTCTTATTTATAGTGACAAGTATATGTATCACGATCAAGGATATTTGAGATTTTTTGCTTATATGAGTTTTTTTAATACTTCTATGCTGGGATTAGTTACTAGTTCCAATTTGATACAAATTTATTTTTTTTGGGAACTGGTGGGAATGTGTTCTTATTTATTAATAGGGTTTTGGTTCACACGACCAATTGCAGCAAGTGCTTGTCAAAAAGCTTTTGTAACTAATCGTGTAGGGGATTTTGGTTTATTGTTAGGAATCTTAGGTTTTATTGGATAACAGGTAGTTTAGAATTTCGGGATTTGCTCGAAATAACTAATAACTTAATCCGGAATAATGGGGTCAATTCTTTATTTGCTACTTTGTGTGCTTGCTATTGTTATTCGTCGGTGCAGTTGCTAAATCCGCACAATTCCCCCTTCACGTATGGTTACCTGATGCTATGGAAGGACCGACTCCTATTGGCTCATACACGCTGCTACTATGGTAGCAGCAGGAATTTTTCTTGTAGCTCGGCTTCTTCCTCTTTTCATAGTCATACCTTATATAATGAATTTCATTTCTTTAATAGGTGTAATAACACTATTATTAGGGGCTACTTTGGCCCTTGCTCAAAAAGACATTAAAAAAAGCTTAGCCTATTCTACAATGTCTCAATTGGGTTATATTATGTTAGCTCTAGGTATAGGTTCTTATCGAGCTGCTTTATTCCATTTGATCACTCATGCCTATTCAAAAGCTTTATTGTTTTTGGGATCCGGATCCATTATTCATTCAATGGAACCTATTGTTGGATATTCACCAGATAAAAGTCAGAATATGGTTCTTATGGGTGGTTTAACAAGATATGTTCCAATTACAAGAACTACTTTTTTATTGGGTACACTTTCTCTTTGTGGTATTCCACCTCTTGCTTGTTTTTGGTCCAAAGATGAAATTCTTAATGA
>JAODYA010002267.1:7500-10000 GCA_025727855.1 Dyckia ibiramensis | reverse complement strand
TCTTTGCTTCGGAACAAAACAATTAGAATGAGGCTCGGTCAACTGGAATGTGTATTATGCATATGGGAGATCTTCCCATTGAGAAGATCCATCGACCTGAGACGAAGAGAAAGAGAAAGGTCTATCTATTTTCTTTACTTATTCTATCTATTTTCTTTAGTTATTCAGTTAAACCAATGATTCATTATTGAAGCAGATAGCAACAACCATTTCATCAGACATGCGTATTTTTGATTATCCGATGGATTTACATGGTTTCATTAATGGAAATTGTTTGATGTAGTGAGTACTCTGGTTGTTCGCCGTTCAAGAATTCTTGTTTAGGCAGTTCATATCATCCATACATAGTGTTTTGATCTAAGATTTCAATTCTTCCATGTTTCAGCAGTAGCATATTGTTCCATGGAGCTAAGGTCCAAAATATGGAATAAACAAGTGTTTCCACGACTCTACCACCCGGCCAATCCTGTTCCACTTAATCCCTTCCCTTTTTCATGGCCACATATCTTTACGGCTAAGGAATGGGAAATCTTTCTCCTGTTACATGAATCAAATGTTTCATTTCATCCGGGAAAAGCCATCTCTTTCTCAACAATGTCTTTGTCATTTGATCCAATAGCGTTCCCTTAGATAGAAACAGATTTGATAAATACTGATAACTCTCGGATAGAGTATTAGAACGGAAAGATCCATTAGATAATGAACTATTGGTTCTAAGCCATCTCTGGCGATGAATCAACAATTCGAAGTGCTTTTCTTGCGTATTCTTGATGAACCAGCGTTTATATATAGATGTAGGAGGATTTGTTTGGGAAGTAATAAGCCCCTTTGACATCTCTTCATCTGCAAAGAATTCTCGACGTGAAAACACAGAGACAAAGGGCTGATCCTTGAATAGGAAAAAGAATGGATCCGCAGGGTCCCAAATGAATTGGCTTATTCGAAAAAAGCCTTGTTCTTTGGAAGATCTATCTCGTGTCTGGTACTGCATGGTTCCACTCTGCAAGAACTCCGAATCATTCTCTTGAAGCTCATCCTCTTTATGATAAATGATCCGCTTGCCCCGAAATGGCCCAATAGGGAAATCCCAATTCAGTGGGCCTTTCGACAATCAAATAGATTGCCACAAAGGCGCCATATTCTAGGAGCCCAAACTATGTGATTGAATAAATCCTCCTCTATCTGTTGCGGGTCGACGGTCCTTCCCCTTCTTCAAACTCCGATTCGTATTTTTCATATAGAAATCTCTGATCAACGATAGAACAAGATCCATTTTGCATCATATCTAACTGATTCCTTGGTTCGGACCGAAGAAGTAATGTCACTCGATTATTATCAAACTGACTGCAATCTTTCTCTGTCCGTGAGGATCCCACCGGAGCGCCTTCTACTTCTAATAGGCCATGAACTAGATCAGAATCATTCTCAACGAATCCATAAGAAGTGATCCAATTTTTTTCATCGGGTCCGGGTGAAGACCAAAGATCTTGAGCGACCGATCCGGCAGAACAACTCAAAAGATAAAGAAGTATCGTTAATTTCTTCATGCTCGTTCCAAGTTCGAAGTACCATTTGTACAAATAAGAATACCCTTCCTTACATGATTTCTTCTTCATATAGATAGATATAGGATCCATGGGGCAATTACTTAGAAGTACATTTTGTGCAACAGCCCTTCCTATCTGATAGAAAAGGATCCCATGATCCTGAACCGATCTTACCTGGGATCGCAAATCCCAAGTTTGTCTATGAAGAGCTGATCTAATTGTATTAGTTTCTATAATTGATTTCTTCTGTGTAATACTAATTGATAGGGCCTCATTAATAAGTGCTACAAGATCTCGTGCATTGGAACCCATGGTTATGGACCCGAATCCGTTAGTATGGAACATTTTCTTTTCCAAGTGAAATCCCCTAGTATATGAAAGAATGAAAAAGTGCTTTCGTTGTTGTGGAATAAGAAGCCTTCGTATCTTAATGCATGTATTTAATTTATTCGGAGCTATTAGAGCGGGATCCACTTTTGGGGAATATGAGTCGAAGCAATAACAAGAATATTTCTAGTGGAACATCTTTCACAATCCCTGGAGAGATAGTTCTCCAATAGACCGAGGGATAAGTAATTCGACTCATTCACATACAGATCATGAATGTTTGGAATCCATATTATGCAAGAAGACATTGCTTTTGCTAATTCGAATTGAAGGGTGATATCAAATCGGTCTATTTTCGGCGTCATATACATAGTTAGCACATTCGTCATAGTTAGCAGCTCCGTATCAAGGTCATCATCAATATCGTCACTATCATCAATATCGATATCGTCACTATCATCAATATCGATATCATCAATAAGATAACCTTTAGGCTTGTCATCCAGGAACTTGTTCGGAAATACCGTAATGAAAGGAACATAGGAGTTTGTCGCTAGGTATTTGACCAAATAGGATCGTCCAGTTCCTATAGAACCTATCACTAAAATACCCCTAGAAGGGGATAG
>JAODYA010002267.1:2500-5000 GCA_025727855.1 Dyckia ibiramensis | reverse complement strand
AATTCGATAAATGTTGGTTGATCGTATATTTCATTACAGTTATATGATTCAGAGTATCATTTCCTATTTGATCCCTTTGAATTCCATATTCGAAGTTGCGATCGGATCTATTCATTAAAAAGAATCGATTCGATACATTTCTTATGTACCCGTAGGTGCTATATTGGATTTGAATCAGATTTCGGATCAATCTATATTGATTGACTGCCTCCATTATGTTGTTGCTAGCAAATACCGCTGTTTTTAGTTTTGGATCTTCCAAATCATTCCCGCAGTGGATCCGGACCGATTTTTTTCTGATCCTTCGATAAAAAGATTCATTCTCTTCATAAAAAAGAGGAGGTAGAACCAATAAAGATTTCTTTTTCGATTCATCTCTGGAGTTGAATACCTCATTCAAGAATTTTTTTTGATCCAACCCGTAGGAATCAATAGAAAAGGCAAATCCCCTATGATACACCAGATCCGGCTCGGTTATTGATAGAGTGAATAGATCTGCCATTTCTTGAAATCTCTCTTCTGATTCAAAATCGTGGTGTAACGTGTATCCCCCTTTGTTCCGGTCATGGAATAGATGAAATAAATCAAAAAATGGATTCTTGTTCAAGAATGAAATCTTATTGGAACTGTCCATATCCGATTCATCCTTCGGAACCATATCACATCCCGGATCTGATGAAATAGGATGAATTGAGACGGTTTTTTGTAAATACGTAATTATCTTGAATATATCAACCATTTCTTTATTTTCCGATCGCCTGGAAGGGACAAAAGAAACATCTTGTTTTTTCTTCCAAAATCTCTGATCTCTAGTGGACCTCTCAGTAGGATTCGAACCCAGATGAAGTTCTGACCATCTGTCAGAGAAAAAAGAACGAATTGATCTTGTAGGATTCCCAAGAAATTCTTCGATTTCTTCCGGAAGCAGATGATTATTCATCTGCTTCTCACGTTCCGTGAATAGCCGGGACATTGAGGAAGATCCAAAAAGGCATTTCGGGAATCGATCTGATTCTATCTCTGTTCGTTCCGTTTGAAGAAAGGAAGGATCCCAAAGAATCGATCTTTCTTTTAGTTGCTGAATCTCTGTTTGATCGATCAATGTGTGATATTCTGAATCCTCATTTCTAATGGAATCGAAATGATCTATGGATTGATCAGAAGATCCTTTCAATTGGCTAGAATCCGTTACTTGAACGAAAATAGATCTTGTGGAATCATATTGAATATTTGACAATACATTCCGTACCTTGCTAAAAAACCGATCCTTGTTTCCCAACCACACATTGTCTAACCAAATCAAATTCTCTCTCGATACGTTCCTCAAAAAATCCAATTCGTGCTGATTCTTCCCCCAACTAACGAAGAGATCTTGGCGGAATTGCCACATATGAAATTGAGCACAATTTTGCAAAGAAATACCCCACTTGTTTCTCGAGAAGAGATGGGAAACATGCTCAATATCATTTGATTGAATAGTTGCCTCAGCTCCTTGCTGTTTGAAGAAACCCTTCCCTTCAATTGGTCTTTTTTCACGAAAAGCAGACATGAGATAACAAATCAAGTCTTTCCCTAAGATTTCGAATAGCTGTCCCGAATTCAAGTTGATTATGTTTCGCTTCTTCCTCGGAGAAAGACGATCAAACAATTCCCAATCATGGTCCTTGCGGATCGGATCATCCATATAGGATAAAAAAAGAAACTCCAGATATTTGCTATCTTTCTCTTTGAATGAGATCTCAATTCCAGCTACGGTTTCATTAGATATCTTACAACTAAAATCCCTCTTTTTTCCGATCCGGTTCCTCCACCATCGCGAACTCCGCATGATACACTTTTTATTTATTGGGAGAACCCAAGTAATCTCTTGCGGATCCATGAAACAACTCTCAGAAATCTTTTTCCCTTTTGGAAGATACAGGAGCGAAACAATCAACCTATTGATATTGGAAGACCAAAAAGATTCTTCCAATGTCTCATTTCTGGGTCCAATGGAATTCATAGGTATAGGAAGAAGCCCCATCAAATAGAGATTTTTTCTTTCGACCATCTTTCGATTGTTAATACGAGATATAAGGACCGCTACTACAAGCAGTACTACACCTTTGATCGTGAAATATCGATTGCTTGTTGAACCCTGTGAATCACGTGAAAGTAGGATACTCCAAATTCGGGGGTCAAAGAGTTTCATAAAACGTTCTTGGTGGAAAAAAATGTGAGTGAAAGATCCCACTGAATCGAATTTGATCCATGAATCTAAGAAATAGTGAGAATTCTTGATCTCTCTCAATATCTCTCTCAATTCGAAGATCCAGGATTTGAATTGATGTCGTTTCATTGATTCCTCCTAAAGATTTCATTTCAATTGAAATTTGGTTATTCACGATGTACGATGATCCCTGTTAAGCATCCATGGCTGAATGGTTAAAGCGCCCAACTCATAATTGGCAAATTCGTAGGTTCAATTCCTGCTGGATGCACGCCAATGGGAACGTTCAAT
>JAODYA010002125.1:0-13945 GCA_025727855.1 Dyckia ibiramensis | reverse complement strand
TGAGATACACCTGTATCCAAAAAGTGTCCTAGCTCGAATGCCGTAAACAGAAATAATACCTGCAACGACGTTACCCCTGCGTGTCCTCTGGCTGCATTAGGGCATAAACGCGTAGCCAGTGGCCTGGCGCGCCCAGCTCGTCCTGGCGATGTGTGGGGATGCCCGGTTGCGAATGATGCAGCTCCACCCCGATTCTGTCGTGGGGTGGCAGGAGTGTAGTACACTGAATCTGCTGCATCTGTTGGTTTACAGTGCGTGATTAGCATTCTGGACTAACCTGGAAAACTTCCTGGTGTTTCGAAAGTTTGGGAGTGTTTTCGGGACTCTGAAAAGTGCGAAAACGGACTCCGTGGGTCAAAATCTGCACAATTGCAGGTTTTGCCACTGCATTCCGGTACCTGAGGGAGATACCGGAATACGGCTGCGACCGAGACTTAGCAGCTCTCGGGTTTGAGTCTGGAGGCTCGGGATTCCGTACGCGATGAGGCGTACCGGTACTGATTTGATGTGTTCCGGTATCCAAGTGGGATTCCGGAATGCCGTCGCGTGACAGCCGAAACCGAGGCTCGGACTCGGCTGGATTTTGAACTGTATTCCGGTACGCACATGCGGGTACCGGTACGCAGTGCTCCAGACCTTGTTTTTGCATTGTTGCAATTTCTGGCTTTTGGGAGGGCTTTTTGGCAATTGTTACAATACATAAAAGGCCCCCACAAGCTTTTCTCAGCCATTTTGGCTGAAGTTGAGGAGAAGAGAGGTGAGTTCCTCTTCTCTTTCTCTCTCTAGGGTTTGCTCCAAAGTTGGTTTTTTTGGAGGTTTGATCTCTCCTCTTTGCTTCTTTGCTTCTAAGGGCATCTTGGAGCTTTGGAGCTTGTTGAGGACCTTGAGTTGAAGCTTGGGAGAAGGTGGATCTCCAACCCTAGGCCAACCTAGCTTGGATTTGAGCTTGTTGAGGTGAGTTTCTTCCTTGTTTCCCTTCTCTCATGAGATTTCTTTCAAGTTTATGAGATATGAAAACCTAGTGATGTAGAAACTAGGGTTTATTTGGGGGTTTTCTCTTGAGGGGTTTTGGGGCTAAATTGATGGGTGTAGAATGATGTTTTAGGTGGGATTTGAGGATTTCCAACATCAATTGGAGCTTTGAAAGAGATCTTGTTGACCTAAGGTAATTTCCACATTCCGGTACCTGATGGAGGGGATACCGGAATACGGTTTTATGACCGAGACTTAGCAGCTCTCGGGTTTGAGTTGGATGCTGGAGATTCCGGTACGCGAGGCGGATACCGGTATTGATCGAGGTACTACCGTGGTCGACTATGCTTGTTGCCGATGTGCTCATCCGCACATGCTTGTGAGGGTCGCTCCCTACAAGCCAGGCAGCTCCGGAGCGGGTCTTTGCGACATTAGTTCGCCGTGCGAGGGAAAATGAGTGCCGAAGTGGATGCGCTGTGGGAAAGGCTCACCCCTAGCGTGTGGGTGTTGACTACCCTAGGGGCCACTAGGCTAGGCACGAGCGGGACATGTGGTCCCTTTGCGATTGGGTATTCATGTGATACTTTGAGTTCATTGGTTATTGAGCTTGGCATAGCACATCACCTTTGGTTGATGCATATACATGAGTAGTATGTTGGACTTGGTGGTTTTGGTCTTGTGTATTGTTGAGCATGACATTATTTGGATGCACGCATCGTGGTTGGACCCGCATGATAGTCACCATTGCATTGGCATCCATAGCAGGAGATTTTCATTCATGTGATCTTTGTAGGGGCATGGCATCATGATAGCAATAGTAACCCTTTCTCTTGATCTAATAGTTACAAAATGCAAACGTGGATTTAACATGAATGAATTTGCATATGATAGAAAATGCTTAAAGATTGACAATAGTACATGGATATTTCGCATTGAATTATGATGATCTTGTTTTATTGCTTTTCTTAGGAATTTATGATGTTTTACTCTCGAGGAGGCGATAGTAGTAGTTTCACTTTCATGCTTTATTGTATATTCTTCGTGTGGCAAACTACTACTATCGTGGCCTCGGTTACCTAGTGGTGTGAGTAATATTCATTGCAACTACTTTTCTATATTTATATTTTTTTTTATAATAACATTTATTCTTCTTTATTTATTAATAGAATATGAAGTTTATACGTAAAGCTACAATTGCTCGATTGATACATCATTTGGTTGGTGGAAAACTATAACTTTTGTAATTTTTCTAATTTCTATTTTATTTTTATATTTACTTTGTTAAATTTATATTCTCTACATTTTATATATTTTTTTTTAAAATTTTTAATAAAATAGCTCTATAATCTTCTTCGGGTTTAGATGAAATTCAAACTACAAAGAAACGTCGTCTTATGTAATGTCTTATATTATTTTATTTTCATATTTAATGACATTCTCTATATATAGGATAATTTGTTGTCGGATTCACGATCGGATGCACGGATTTTCGAGAAAAAGCTAAAATACTATTTTTAAGCTAAATCGTAAACAAAAACATATTACGGAAAAGCTTAATGATCCGTGAATCCGTGACCCGATCGAGCAAAGTAAAATCATAGGTTTTTAGTCTCGACGGTGCTGATCGCAATGGTGAAGTCCGATCGGAGATCTGACGGTCGGATCGAGAGTTATGGCACGACAATCGAGATAAATCCATGAAGCATAAAATATGCTATTTTATTTTAGAAAAAACGGCAATTTTAGACTAGGTGGGTGAGCTACGGAGCACGGTTCGGTATCGGTTGTTCTACCCCGATTGCTTGTTTTACTTGCTTTATTACTTGCGTCTACATGTCTTTTACCTGTCATGCTTTAGTTTCCGTTTCTGTACTTTATTTAGATATGTAGATCAGCACTACTTTGCATTCTGTCGCTTCCTGGGAGTACCTCGACCACTTTGTCGAGGGCTTCGTGCACCGTTTTCGGCGTTTTACGCCCTTACTCTGGCACCGACCCTCGTGTCGGCTTGTCAGATATCTAATTGGTCGATTCAGTTATGGCTTCGGCCTCCTGCACCAAGTTTCCAACCGGCTTATAATTTGAGCATACACGTGACCTTGTCATGAGCACAGTGAGTTTTCATGACACACGTCGGTTGGCTGCGACCGATCGTTTCGTGTATTATCCGGATGAAGTCGGCCCCTGGCCCGTGAAATGGGTGGAGTGCATTGTTGTGACTCTGCCCCCTATTTTTCTGATTGGGTTTATTATTTCTTCTCTTGCATTTGAGGCATGCATTCCGATAGTTTCATGTTACAGTAGCTTTACAGTTCTGCTCTGCATGATTTTATCTTTTAGTAGCTACTGTAGTCTTTGTATATCGTCGTATATATTTCCTCCTTTGTTTCTCAGTGATTACGACCTGCCCTGTGGCTCGGTTGTACCCACTGGGAAACCCTTTGCGGTTTCTCACTCCCCTTTTTCAGGTGACGTGGGCGAGGAGGGGATTCGGGACGACGTGAGGGCGACTTAGCGCATATTAGTGTCCTCGCCCTGCCTTCGTAGTCAGACTTTGGGTTAGCATGACTATCGTACTTTCCTATTAGTGTTTTGGTTCAGTTTAGACTAATTACCTTTCGTTCCGTTTTTCTATACATTGGATATTTGTAGTTTTATTTTATGAAAAACAAGTAAGTTTTCAAATGATGTTGTTCTGCCCATCGAGGTAGAGGTTTTAAACTAGTGATTTTCTACCCCTCGTGGTAGCACCGGTGTTTTCAAAATCATGTTGGCCTACCCATCGTGGTAGCTTTTCAAAAGAGAGAGTTTTTCAAAGCTTATTTAATGTTTCTATGTTTTCAAATGCATGGTCTACGCTTCGTGGTAGTGTTTTCATTGTACTCCTGAACTATTTGAAAGATGGTTTATAAAAAAATCAGCCTTTTCTCCGCCGCATAAATAATTTTAAACTAGCCCGGGCGTGACAGTAAATCTAGTGAACCACGCTAGGTTGACCTTAGGAAGACCTTAGGTTGCGAGTGTGAGGCGGCGCGGGTTTTCGGGATATATTCCGATAATATGGTTCTTTTTATGTTTACTACGGCTTGCTTTCCTTATACTGTATTGGGATGTTACTCGGGATGGCTCGTACGTGTTCACGAGCGGAGTTCTCCCGACCGATCAACTTCGTGCCCTACGTCATCCGCGACGAAAAGCACAAGTGCCGGATGTTCATCGACGGCCTCCGCCCGAACATCTACCATCTCTTGAACCAGGCGGAGCTCGAGACGTATCGAAGGAATGTGGACCGTGCCCTGGTGGTCGAGTGCGGCAATTCGGTCATGCGCGCGGAGCGTGATCGGCGGGACGAGAGGCAGGGACAAGAAGCGTGCACACGACAGCTCCACGGGTGGCCTGACAAGCGACAAGCAACCGTCAGGGGACAAAGAGCGCGCCTGGAAGCCCAGGATGAGCTGCGTATCTTCTGTGGCAAGGGCCACAGGAATAATGAGTGCTCTCGGCGCCACAACCGATGCTACGGCTGTGGGCAGCTGGGGCACCTCCGAGCCAGCTGTCTGACGGGTCCTGGTGCTGCGTCTCGACTGTCTGTTCGGCTTCCTGTCGCCCCGCAGCAGACTCGTGGAGGCCCTTCTTCGTCTGCTGCCGGACGTCCCCTGCACAGCGTCGAGACGGTTCGCGTGTCAGGCCGCTGGTGGCCGCGTCTATGCCATGACGCAGCACGGAGAAGAACCCCAAGGCAACGTCGTCGCAGGTATCACTTCTGTTTATGGCATTAGAGCTAGGACGCTCTTTGATACTGGTGCATCGCATTCATTCATATCGCACCCTTTTGCACGTGATCATGGTTTCCATGCGACTTCGTTATCTCTGCTCTCCGTGTGGATACACCGAGGATTCTTCTTGAGGCGGATCAATGCCTTCTCTCCTCTGCCCCGTCGTTTTGGACGACCTGGTATTTCTGGCGAACCTGGTCCTTTTGCCGATCAAGGAGTTCGATGTGGTGCTTGGGATGGACTGGCTCACCAGGCACCACGCCACGATCGACTGCGAGCGGAGGACCATCACCTTTGCGACTCCTGGCGAGAAGGAGTACACCTATCGTGCATGTAAGAGCACCTTCTTTGCTATGACTGTCTCTGCATCTAAAGCTAAGAAGTGGATGATGGACGGATGTGCGGCCTACCTGGCATCGGTAGACGTCATCCGTCGGCCGGTACCAGCACTCGAGGAGATTCCGGTGGTTCGGGAGTATCCGGACGTCTTCCCTGCCGAGCTACCCGGGATGCCTCCTGATCGAGAGATCGAATTCTTCATCGAGCTAGCACCTGGTTCTGCACCGATCTCGAAGGCTCCCTATCGGATGGCCTTCGCCGAGCTCAAGGAGCTTAAGGCTCAGCTCGAAGATCTTCTGGACAAGGGGTTTATACGGCCCAGTGTATCCCTTTGGGGTGCGCCTGTTCTCTTCGTGAAGAAGAAGGACGGTAGTCTCCGTCTCTGCATCGACTACCGTGAGCTGAATAAAATCACGATAAAGAACAAGTACCCTCTTCCCCGCATCGATGATCTTTTTGATCAGCTCCAGGGATCTTCGGTCTATTCGAAGATCGATCTTCAGTCGGGCTATCATCAGCTTAAGATCCGGGCCGAAGGATATTCCGAAGACGAGCGTTTCGAGTTACTCGATATGGCCACTATGAGTTCACGGTGATGCCTTTGGGCTCACGAACACCCCTGCGGCCTTCATGGATATGATGAATCGGATCTTTCGCCTTTATTTGGATCAGTTTGTCGTGGTCTTCATTGACGACATCCTGATTTATTCTCGGAGCGATGAGGAGCACGAGAGTCGTCTTCTCGGCAGATTCTCCAAGTCCTCAGGGAGCATAAACTCTACGCTAAGCTCAAGAAGTGTGAGTTCTGGCTCCGTGAGGTAGCATTCTTGGGGCACATCGTCACTCCGGCCAATCACTGTGGATACCGCGGAAGATTACTACAGTGACTCATAGGTCCGGCCTGCCTTTCCGTCACCGAAGTTCGGAGCTTTTGGGCCTAGCTGGTTATTATCGGCGATTTGTGGAGGGCTTCGACAAAATCACCGCTCCACTGAACCGGACTACCCAGAAAAGGCGAGAAATTCTTCTGGACGCCACAGTGCCAGGCGAGCTTCGAGGAGCTCAAGGACCGTCTGACGCGTGCACCCATCCTTACCCTTCCGCGTCCGGGCGAGGATTTCGTCTATCTTGCGATGCTTCGCGGATCGGTTTGGGTTGCGTGCTCATGCAGCAGGATCGGGTCATTGCCTATGCTTCTCGTCAGCTCAAGGACTACGAGAAGAATTATCCGACACACGACTTGGAGCTTGCCGCGGTCGTGTTCGCCCTGAAGCTGTGGAGGCATTATCTCTACGGGGCGCACTGCGAAGTGTTCACCGATCATCAGAGCCTGAAGTATCTCTTCACCCAGAAGGAGCTTAACCTCAGGCAGAGGAGGTGGCTTGAACTCCTGAAGGACTACGACCTGACTTTTCAGTATCATCCGGGAAAGGTGAATGTCGTGGCAGACGCCTTGAGCCGGAAACAGCTTTCTGCTGGGTCGTCCTCATGATTACGGTTCAGGATCAGCTTGTTGAGGAGTTCCGCCGCCTCGAGATCGAGGTAGTTCCTACTGGAGCCCCTGCTCAGCTCATGGCTCTGGTGGTGCAGCCTGCCTTATCGGAGCGGATTACTCTCGGACAGCAGAGTGATCCTCATTTGCAGAAGGTCCGGGCTGATATCGAGCAAGGCAAAGGAGGGGATTTCACGCTCCATACTGATGGGTCCCTCCGTTTTCGGGGACGTTGGTGTGTTCCCGCCGACGTCGAGCTAAGGAAGGACATCCTGTCCGAGGCTCACCGATCCCCGTACACTGTTCACCCAGGCGGCACCAAGATGTACCGCGACCTGAAGCAGAATTTCTGGTGGCCTGGGATGAAGCATGATGTTGCGCAGCATGTGGCGCAATGCTTGGTCTGCCAGCAGGTGAAGGCCGAGCATCAGCGACCTGCCGGAAAGCTGCAGCCACTTCCGATTCCGGTGTGGAAGTGGGAGCAGATCACCATGGACTTCGTCACCGGTCTGCCACATTCCCAGCGTGGTCATGACGCGATCTGGGTCATCGTGGATCGTTTGACGAGTCGTCGACATTTCCTGCCTATGTGCACTACTTGGTCTCGCGATCATCTGGCACAGCTGTACATCGATGAGATAGTGAGGCTTCACGGCGTGCCGAGTGTCGATCGTCTCCGATCGCGACACCCGCTTCGTATCGCATTTCTGGAGGAGCATTCAGCAGGTCCTCGGTACGAAGCTTCGCTTCAGACACCAACTTGATCCTCAGAGCGACGGACAGTCCGAGCAAGTTATTCAGACGCTCGAGGATATGCTGCGTGCTTGCGTCCTGGATTATGGCGACGGGTGGCACAAGTATCTGTCGCTCGTGGAGTTCGCCTATAATAACAGCTACCAGGCGAGCATTGAGATGGCGCCGTACGAGGCCTTGTACGGGCGCCGCTGCCGATCCCCTATCTGCTGGGACGACGTCGGAGAGCGTCAGGTTGTTGGGCCAGACTTAGTTGCGGATGCTGAGGCTAAATCCGCGTCGCTCGAGAGCGACTGTTGACTGCGCAGAGCCGGCAGAAAAGCTACGCGGACCATCGTCGGCGCGATCTGGAGTTCCAGGTCGGTGAGCATGTGCTGCTCAAGGTTTCGCCCTCCCGAGTGATTCGACTGGTTCGGCCTAAAGGGCAAGCTTAGCCCGCGCTTTGCCGGACCGTTCGAGATCTAGGAGCGGGTTGGTCCGGTGGCTTATTCGTTTGGCTCTCCCGCCGAGTCTCGCCCATGTGCATGACGTCTTCCACGTCTCGATGCTTCGGAAGTATGTCTCGGATCCGTCCCATGTCATCTCACCGACGACGATTCAGCTTCGGGAGGATTGTCCTATGAGGAGGCCCCGCTGCGATTCTTGCACGAGGAAGAGCAGCTGCGGAATAGGAGCATTCCGTACGTCAAAGTCCAGTGGGCGAATCATGAGGAGCGAGAGGCTACTTGGGAGCTCGAGTCGTCCATGAGAGATCGTTTTCCACATTTGTTTGAGGGGACTGTGTAATTTAGTTTCGAGGACGAAACTTCCTTTAAGGAGGGGATGATGTAAAGACCTTAAAATTTTTCGGACTCGAAATTAATTTCTTTTGAAAAAGGTTGAGCGTAATTGCAAATAATAACCGCACGCCAAATTTCAGGCCAAAATGAATTAAAACGAAAAAGTTACGCGATTAAGAAGTTTCACTTAAAGTGAATAGTAACGCGGGTTTCCGGATGGCCTAAACTCGCACGTTGGCCTCCGGAGTGTACCGAACTCCGATCATAGCCGTTCAGTAGCTCGTTTCGAAGGGAACTGTCATTCTGAGCTCAACGGAACTGTCGGATTCACGATCGGATGCACGGATTTTGAGAAAAAGCCAAAATACTATTTTTAAGCTAAATCGTAAACAAAAGCATATTACGGAAAAGCTTAATGATCCGTGAATCCGTGACCTGATCGAGCAAAGTAAAATCATGGGTTTTTAGTCTCGACGGTGCTGATCGCAATGGTGAAGCCCGATCGAAGATCTGACGGTCGGATCGTAAGATAAGGCACGTCGATCGAGATAAATCCATGAAGATGAAAGAAAATCTGCGCGCGTACGTCGCGGAAAGGTTTAATGATCGGCGAATCGGAAACCGATCTGGACGAAACGAAATCGTGACCTTATAGTTTCGACAGTGCCGAACGCAACGGTAAGGTCCGATCTGAAATCCGACGGTCGGATTAAAAGTTGGTCCATCTTGATCGACAATGGCGCATATGGGCTGATTTTGTATTTTAGCTAAGATCGCGTGATTTTATGTACCGAATTGCGATCGATCGATCGTGCGGCTGTTATCATGCATGATGATCACACTGTGATGGACTCATGTGCAAATACCTTGCGATTGGGGACTTATTTGCAATTTTGCAACTTCTATATATGTGTGCCTTAGGGTTTGCTTGAGAGAAACCCTAACCCTAATCCACTATTCCCTGCCCTAGCCGCACCCCTTAGCTCCCCTGCCATCCCTGCCACCCTGTGCTCACCTCCCCGGCCGCCGCCGCCGCCCAGAAGCTCCGGCCGGCCGCCTAGGCGAAAGAACCCAAGATCACCTCACCCTCGGGCTCGCCTCTTCGGATCTCTGAGTCTACCCGTGCCTTTGCCCTAGAAGCGGGTGAGCCCTCGACTCCTTGGCACCTGGGGAGGAGATCCTGGACGGCGCCGCCGCTGTCGCCGTCGCAACCCGCCGGAAAAGCCCGGACAACCGCCGGCTACCCTTGAAACCGAGGTTAGTTCACCGGCCTTCTCTTCCTTTTTCTTGCGCACCCAAGCCCCTGCACGGGTTTCACATGCCCCCTGGTCCTCCCTCCCTTCCCCGGCGGTCCGGCCCATCGCCGTCGCCGGAAGGCTAAGCCTGGAGCCCGGCCAAATTCGTGCGGGCTAGGGTTAGCCCATCTTTTTATTGGCTCGGTCATTTGAGCCCTGACTCGAGCCACGTGGCCCGCAGGTCCCCCGCATCCGACGGACGCGACCCCGCCGGTCGCCGCCGCCGCCGCTCGCCAGAGAGCCCCCTCGCACGATAGCGTGAGCCTGTGTTCGGCACGTCAAAACCTTGTGTCTCGTGCACTTAGGTACGACCGAAGCGTGCAGGCAAATTTTGGGGTCATAAAATGTATTATTTAATGCATAGTTTTGGCAATTTAAGCCAAGTTCGGGGACTTTCTTGCATTTGTGCACCTCGGGAATCCTTGTGAGACCCAGTGTAGTCCTATATATGAGATATAATAGGACTAACCTGAACCGGCTTAAGCATTTCGGTGGTGGCAAAGGCCGAAGGGTTGAGAGAGTTAAGCGTTCTTGGGCGGGAGTAGTGCTAGGATGGGTGACCCCCTGGGAAGTGGGGCGTCACAGTTGGTATCAGAGCCGATTACCAGCCGGAAGTGTGAGATGGGTCTCGGCTGAGCTGGGTCTGAATGACAGGCTAGCGAGACCGTCTCAGTATCGCCTGGTACTTGTTAGTCTGAGCCTGACGAGGACGTCAGGGCTTTAAGGGGGGAGAGATTGTGAGACCCCGATGTAGTCCTATATATGAGATATAATAGGACTAACCTCTTAACCCGGCTTAAGCATTTTCGGTGGTGGCAAAGGCCGAAGGGTTGAGAGAGTTAAGCGTGCTAGGACGGGAGTAGTCCTAGGATGGGGTGACCCCCTGGGAAGTGGGGCGTCACATCGGCGAGTGTGTTTTTTCGGTAAATTATCGGAAAAACGTATTGTTTCGTTCTCGGGTTTTCCCGACGTTTCTCCGGCTTAGTGTTTTACGGTTGCCAACGTGGCAAACTTCGGGAGTCCGACCTTTGACTTTCGGCATACTTGTAGGTTCTTTTCACTAGGTGAGTGAGCTACGGAGCATGGTTCGGTACCTGTTCCTATCTTTGCACTTTTTATTAGTTTACTCGCTTAGCATTTACATATCTTATACCCGCTTTAGTTTCCGTACTTGTCTTGCATTTAGATATGTAGATATCTATTTGATCGACTCAGCTATGGCTTCGGCCTTTTTGCACCGGCTTCGACGGCTTCCCGTTTGAGCATACGCATGATTTCTTTGGTCACTTCACATAACGTTCATGACACGGATCGGTTTGGCCACCGATTGAGCGTGTACTATCTGGACTAGTCGGCCCCTGGCCCATGAGTTAGACGAGTGCATTTGAGTTCTTTTCCTGAAGGTCTTCGGACCAATATTGGTCATGCTCTGCCTGAGGTCTTCGGACCGATATTGGTCATGCTCTTGCCTGAGGTCTTCGGACTGATAGTGGTCATGCATCTGATTGGGTTTATTTGCAGTTTCTGTGCATTTTGAGGCATGCATACCGTAGTTTCTTTTACAGTAGCTTTACAGTTCAGTTTTTCCGCATGATTTTATCATTATAGCTGCTGTACTTTTATATCGTCATATACTATCTTCTCCTTTGTTTTTCGGTTAATACGACCTGCCCTGTGGCTCGGTTGTACCCACTGGGAAACCCTTGCGGTTTCTCACTCCCAGCTTTCAGGTGACGTGGGCGAGGAGGGGATCCGTGACGACGTGAGGGCGACATAGCGTGCTAGTGTTCTTACCCCGCTTTACCGTTCTTTGCATCGGACTTATCTCGGTTAGCTTGATTATTATACTCTTTCAGTCGTAGTAGTAGTTATGGTTCAGTTTGGAATAATTGTGAATCTGCTTAATAATACTTGCATGGATTTGATAAATGGTTTTTATGAAAAATAATGAGTTTTCAAATGATGTGGTCTACCCATCGAGGTAGAGGTTTTTACTAATGGTTTTCTACCCCTCGTGGTAGCTCCGGCATTTTTAAAGTACTCTGGCCTACCCATCGAGGTAGTTTTTCAAAGACAGTGTTTTCATGTTAAGTATAAATTTATTTGATATATTTGTACTTGTGATCTGTTGTATGTATATGTGATTGGATCCTGTCTGTGTTTGTGACGCCGTACAATTATGGTGACGCTGTCCTCATAGGACAGGTGTCCCTATAATTGTGGTGGATCTGTTAATCTCGCGGGCTGATTTTGATTTCGTTTGGAATGATTGTTTAAAAAAAATTTTCCAGCATTTTTCCGCTGCATAAACAAGTTTAAACAATTTTAAACTAGCCCGGGGCGTGACAATTAATTCCAATGATAATAATTAAAGAGTAAAACCGATAATTAATGTGAGATTAAGATGAATTGAGAGAATGTGAATCTTAAAGTCCAAGGCACTATTTAATGACAAATAAAACCATAAATAAAATCAATAAAAAATAGTCAATGAGAGCACCGAAAGCATAAAGCCATGATCATATAAGATATGCAATAAAAAATCCGATCAAAGCATTTATGCAAAGTCAAAAACAATTAAGATTGAAGACAAGGAAAGATATCACCTTTCGGAACCCAAACTTTTCGGATGGTTGGTTGTCTTGCTTTATTGACGTTGAGCACCGCTTGTTTTGACTTGGGATCAACCTTCGGTCTCTACTTGGCATTCGGCTTTGGAGGAGTAGCTTGTTGTGGAATTGACTTTTGGTTGACCTTGACTACCCCCGACCCCTTTTTGATGTTGCTTTTGAATCCTTGGGGTTTGTCGGGTTTTAGATGAAGCCACTAGATGTTTAGATAATGCCGGTTGAAGTTTCTTTTCTTTCGTAGGGCATGTCCTTTTGATGTGTCCTTTCTTTCCACATCTATGGCAAGTCTTCACCTTTGGTGTTGTTGAGACTTTAGTTCTTTGATTTTGAATCCTTCTCAACAAAGGTTCTTTCATATCCAACACCAAGTTTGTTAGTTTGACCCAATCCGAGCATGTGATCAAGTTTCTTCGATCCGAGGAGAACTTTTGTATGTCGGACTTGAGTACATGAACTTGCTTGGTTAAAACTTGGTTGGATTCATGGACTTCTTTGTGTTGTTGCTCGAGAAACCGAATTTTGTCCATATGAGCTTTGATTGTGACTTCGGATTGGTCGAGCTTCTTTTGGAGGACATTATTATTCTTTAAAATTTGTTCCCTCTTCCTCCGCAAGAGCTTTAGACTCATCCTTTAATCTTTGATTGTCACTTTCAAGCTCTAGAAGCTTTCTCCTCAGCTTCTTGTTCAATTTAGCCATCTTTTTCGAATCAATTAAGAGTTGATTGTAGGCGGTGGCTAAATCATCATCGTCGGACTCCCCCTCACTCGAGCCGTCATTGCTCGTTGATTCATGCAAAGAAGAAGAAAGGCAAGAGTCAGAAATAATCGATGATAAACATGTAATAGGAGATGATTCAATATGTGAAGTTAAAGCAACGTTATTTTTCTCTTCATCACTTGAGCTCGATTCACCCGAAGTAGAATCGTCCCAAGTTTTAGCTTGCAAAGCCTTTTGTTTATAGGATTTCTTAGAAGGACAATCCGTAGAGATATGGCCATAGCCACGACATTTGTAACAACGGATTTCTCCCTCAAGTTCATCCTTATCATTAGAAGACTTTGCATGCTTCTTCTCTTTAGATGATTTAGAATTTTGAGATCCTTTGGAAGAAGCTTTTTGATTGGAGGATGAAGCTTGGATCGTTCGGTTCTTCCTAAACTTCCGACGGAACTTCTTGCGAGAAGCGCTAATTGTTGTTCAAAATTTGCAAGCGAAACATCGTCGTCGGGTTCCGAATCCTCGTCTTCCTCTTTGGTGGATTTGAGCGCCATACCCGAAACTTTTGAGAAAGACTTGGAAGAAGATTGATTAGTAGGAAAAGTCATTTCATACGTTTGTAAAGCACCTACTAATTCTTCTACTTTCATATCGTCGGGATGATTGACCGTTTCAATGGCCGCAACTTTTGCCCTAAAGCGCTCCGGAAGTGTTCGAAGGATTTTTCTAACGACTTTAGACTCCGGAATCTTCTCTCCCAAATTAGCACACGTGTTTATAATATCTTGAAGTCTAGTGTAATAATCGGTAAAAGATCATGCTCGATCCATGCGAATCGAGTCAAATTGACTAGTAAGCATTTGGAGCTTTTGAATTTTAACTAGACTTGTACCCTCGTGTGTAATTTGTAGAGTATCCCAAATCTCTTTAGCCGTGTCACATGTTTGAAACACGTGTGAATTCGGTTGGAGAAAGAGCATTGAATAAAGCGTTAATACCTTTTCCATTAAAAGATGAAGCCTCGTTTTCTTCCTTCGACCATTTATTCGTGGCTTAGGGACGTTAACATTTTCGACAACGTGTGTGGGATGTGTCCAACCAAACTCAACGGATTGCCACACACGCTCGTCGATGGCTATTAGAAACGCTCTCATGCGAGCTTTCCAATAAGCATAATTAGAGCCATCGA
>JAODYA010002093.1:0-11333 GCA_025727855.1 Dyckia ibiramensis | reverse complement strand
TACATATATATATATATGTATGTGTATGACGCACAATTGCGGAAAACCCCTTCGAGAAGCGTGCAATAAAAATCCGGCGCTTACCAGCGATTTTGAATCATCAAATCTGAGCCGTTCGTGAAATTTCACGTGAAACGGAGTCCGTTTGATCCGTTTTTATTTTTCGGATAAAATCCGGGTTTTTTAAGAGCCTTAGCGGATTTTATGGTCCAGAATTCAATCCGTTCGTCCGATGGTCGATCGGACGGCGCCAGCGCGTCAGGCATGGCTGAAACTATAGGATTGCAATTTCGTTTCGCCGAAAACGGTTTCCGATTGACGAATCGATCAAAATGTCGATTTCTATTTAAATCGGACGATTCTAATTGATCCAATGGTGTCGGTGGATCAACTTTCAAACCGGGCGTCCGATGACCGAACGGATTGCGCCAGCAGTTTCAGAATGGCAAATCTAATACGTTTACACTTTCGTTTTGCCAAAATCGGACTTAAATCGACGGATTGACATAAATGTCGATTTTTCATTTAAATCGGACGGTTCTAATTGATCCAATGGTGTCGGTGGATCAACTTTCAATCCGTGCGTCCGATGACCGAACGGATTGCGCCGGCAGTTTTAGAATGGCAAATCTAATACGTTTACACTTTCGTTTTGCCAAAATCGGACTTAAATCGACGGATTGACATAAATGTCGATTTTTCATTTAAATCGGACGGTTCTAATTGATCCAATGGTGTCGGTGGATCAACTTTCAAACCGTAAGTCCGATGAGCGAACGGATCGCACCAGCAGTTTCAGAATGGCAAACCTTATACGTTTACACTTTCGTTTCGCCAAAATCGGACTTAGATCGACGGATTGACATAAATGTCGTTTTCACAAAAATCTTATATACAAAAGCTGATCTTTTAGTAATTTCAGATCAATTTCCAAACCGTGCGTCCGATCAACGAACGGATCGCACCAGCGCGTTCAGAATGATGAAATACATAAGATCGCACTTTTACTTCGTCCAAATTGGACTTAATTCCACGGAGTGACATTTTGGTCAAAATCAATGATTTTCTCCGCCGATTGCCGATTTGACTTAAAAGCGTATTTTTGGATCCATTTGCAAACCGTAACTCCGGTTTCGATTCCGTCAGTTCTGCGATCCCGGAATGATAGTTCCGAATCGAGATACTGCACGACTATGTTCGGAGTCCGAGGCACTCCGGAGGCCATAGTGCGAGTTAAGGGAAACCGGAATTGAACCACTATTCACTTAAGTCAAACTTCCGGGCCTTATAACTTTCTCGTTTTAGTCCGAATTCACCCTAAATTTGACGTGCAGGTTTAAAATATAAAAACGCTCAAAGTCCAATAAGCAGGATTTAAAAATTCCCAATATTAAAAAATTATGGTCTTTACATTATTCAAAAGAACTCCACATGCAGGGAGTTCTACTTTGAAACTCTATAAGACAATCTCGAAAAACCAAGAAGTCGATTTGAAAATATCTTTTCAAAAAGCTACCACGAGGGGTAGGCTTTCATGCGAAGAAAAACCAAAACGACTACCTTGAAGGGTAGACAACCACACGAATGAAAACAAAGCGACTACCTCGAAGGGTAGACACCCACACGAATAAAAATCGAGATATGTCTATCACTAAAACAAAACTTGTAAAGACCGTAATTTTTAATATTGGGAATTTTTAAATCCAGCTTATTTGACTATGAGCGTTTTTATATTCTAAACCTGCACGTCAAATTTCGGGTCAATCCGAGCTAAAACGAGAAAGTTATGAGGCCCGGAAGTTTGACTTAAGTGAATAGTAACTCGGGATTTCCGGTTTTCCTAAACTCGCACTATGGCCTCCGGAGTACCTCGGACTCCGAACATAGTGCGTGCAGCATCTCGATTCGAAGGGAACTGTCATTTCGGGATCTCCGGAACTGACGGAATCGAAATCGGAGTTACGGTTTGCGAATGGATCCAAAAATACGTTTGTAAGTCAAATGTTGATCGGACGCACGGTTTGGAAATTGATACGAAATTACTAAAAGATCGAGCTTTTATATATAAGATCTTTATGAAAACGACATTTATGTCAATCTTAAATGAAAAATCGACATTTGTGTCCAATCCTTGAATAGAAATCGACATTTTCGTCGATTCGTCGATCGGGAATGGTTTTCGACGAAACGAAATTGCAATCCTATATTTCAGCCGTGCCCGACGCGTTGGCGCCGTCCGATCGACAATCGGACGGACGTTTCGTTCGAAAAGACAAAACGATCAAACGGACTCCGTTTTTCACGTGAAATTTCACGTACGACAACTCTCGATACAAAATCGCTGGTAAGCGCGGATTTTTATTGCACGCTTCTCGAGGGGGATTTCCGCAAATCTGCGCCATGCACATACATATATATAGATGTATGTGTTTAGGGTTTCCTTCCTCGAGGTAAGCCCCTCGGTCTCCCCGTGCGCCCCCAAGGCCGTGCCGCCGCCGGACGGGGGCCGCCGGCTCGGCTGCCGGAGCGCCCGCACCCGTGCGGGTGCAGTCTGGGCCGAGCCGCCCCGACACCCTCTCCGGCCCGGCTTTGCTTTTCTGTGTTACAACCCCCTGTACCGGACCCCCCATTGCTCCAGGGACTTCCTTCCCCGGCCATCCCCGACGCCGACTGGACCTCGCCGGCGCCGGAGTAGGCGCGTCGGAGCCCCGGCCTGTGCATGACCCGCAGGTGTTCGACGCGAACCCTTGCGCACCCGAGCACCTCCGCGGGGCTCCTAGCTGGAGCACGGTGACCCTTGGACCTCCGGCGTTCACCCCCGACCCTCGCCGGAGCCATCGGAGCCGCCGGCCGTCGAAGCTTCCTCCCTCGGACCACCATCGGAATACCGGTATGCTTCAACTCTGAAATTCAGCATGCATACCTTCTACTGTTCCATTAATTTCAGTAGGCTTAAGTCCGTTATTTTTGAACCCCGATTGGTCCATCGCGATCGTCGCTTCGTTCCGATCGAAAACGATATCTTGCACGTCGCAAATCGTGCATCGGATCGCAAGAACGAGGACGATCCGCGAGCGCTAACAGCGCTGTCAGCAGAATTTCAGCGCGCGCAACGCCGCGGTGTTTTGAGTGCTGCGTCGCGCTCGGGTGGATTCACGACCCGAGTAAAGTGGCGTTGCGACCGTCTTTCCGTCCCGGTCGCAACGGTACTTTACACGTCCAGAGACGAGCTCCGGATCTCGAGATCCGAGCCGATCTCTGAACGTTGCGCAGTTCTGCCAGACTGAAATCTGCGCGCGCAGTACCTCGGTGTTTATTCGATTGCGTCGCGCTCGGGATGATCCGTGGCCCGAGTAAAGTGGCGTTTCGACCGTATGTCTGTCCCGGTCGAAACGACACTTTACACGTTCAGATCCGACGTACGGATCTGGAGATCCGTGCCGGACACTGAACGCTGCGCAGAGAAAAACTGCTGAAAATCTGCAGTACAGCAGCGTAGTAAATTGGGCGCTACGCGCTCTACGATGCTCGGATTCGCACGAAACCTCGAGCATCGGATCCAGCACGTCGAGACCTTTCAGCCCATGAATTGGCTCGACCAGCGGAGCCCCCGTTTTAATTTCGGACCATAAGGAGTCCGATCCGATCACCGATTCGTGTATAAATCGTTCGGTTTTCGTTATGCAACTAAAAATCCGGATTTTGATCCGGACGAGGTTTTTCAGTTCCGTCAGCTCGATGGCCTTCTTGGCTAGATTTTGGGGATGACCCCTCGACTCGGATTTAAATCCGAAGTCCAGACAGATCCGTTCAGCGTCCTGACCCGATTTCACTTGTAGGATCCGCAGACCGCCGCCACACCCCCGATCCTTATACTTTTTCACTAGGTGGGTGAGCTACGGAGCATGGTTCGGTACCCCTGTTCCTATCCTTGCATATTTACTGCTTTACTTGCTTTATTTCATTTCTGCATCTACATGATACATATATATGATCACATATATACCTGCTTCAGTTTCCGATTTCTACTTGCATTATTCATGTAGATCAGTTTACTGCTTTTACCGGACTTTTAGTCCTTGAGGTGCTCCGATCGACCTGTCGGACCCTTCCCTTGTTGTTCAGTATTTCCTGTTGCCCTTGTGGCTTTTACTCAGACAGATTTACACCGACCCTCGTGTCGGATTACCCGATCTACTAGATCGATTCAGATTTCAGATACCGGCATCGACCGGATTACAGTCAGATTACATATGCCCTCGTCACTGTGACATAGTCACGGCTTAGCGAGTTATCATGACATGGATCGGTTTGGCCACCGATTGACGTGTACTATCCGGATGAGTCGGCCCGTACCTACAGGCCCATGATAGTCAGGCTGCTCGTATGCCCCGCAGGTGACACCACAGCTGGATTTGTTTACTACTCTTCTTGCCCTTGAGCATGCATATTGTAGTATTATAGTTCTGCATTTCAGATTATTTCAATCTATTTCATTGTCAGTTTCTGCATGATTATATCTGTACACTTGCTTTTACCCTTTCGTCATATATTCTCTCCTTGTTTCTCAGTGAATACGACCTGCCCCGTGGCTCGGTTGTACCCACTGAGAAACCCTTTAGTGGTTTCTCACTCCCAGTTTTTCAGGTGACGTGGGACAGGAGGGAGTCCGGGACGACGTGAGGGCGCCGTAGATCCGCTATTTGTTTAGTTACTTGCATCTGACCCTTGGTTAGCATACTTTTATTCTGATAGTCAGTGATTATGGTTTAGTTTGGATATGGTTCAGTTTTGGATTACTTGTGTTTTTCAGTATACTTTCAGCTTATGGTTTTGACATGGAACTTCTTAAAAAGGCTTTGAGAAAAACTGTGATTTTAAAATGATGGCTTTCTACCCCTCGTGGTAGCACTGGTGATTTTAATCATGTTTTATGCAATACAATGATGTATCTGTGATCTGTGTGATGTATGTGATGTGATTGGATCCTGGTTGTCTGTCTGCATCGCCGTACAATTATAGGGTGACCTGTCACTCTATAATTGTGGCGGATCTGTACACCTCGGGCTATGATTGAACTGGATGTCTGTTTATAAAAAAAAAAATTCTCCGTATTTTTTCGCTGCAAAAATGTATTTAAATCATTTAAAACTAGCCCGGGGCGTGACAGATTAATATGGTATCAGAGAGACCAATCACAAACACAGCATTACGATCCAAACTGAACCACTGGCTAGGATGACCTTAGGATGACCTTAGGTTACGAGTGTGATTGAGTGCGGGTTTTTACTTCGAGATTATATCTCGATATCCGGGTAGTGTACTCTTGGCTAGTTTCTCTAGCTTTTCTGCTTATACCCTCATTGGGTTTCATACAGATGGTTCGTACACGATCCGGTACCGACGGCGGTGCCGATAATCAGGCAGGTTCCAGCCGGCGCGATGGCGAGGATCGGACTCGCGCGCTGGAGGAACAGATGCTGGCCGTGTCAGGCCAGATGACGTCCCTGTCGACCATGGTGCAACAGTTAGTACAGCAGCAGACCGTTGCTGCGACTGCACCTACCCCACCTCCGACCCAGACGGCCACGATTCCTGAGAATCCGCCTATGGGAACTGCCCCGACCCCTGCTGCAGCCACTGCCTCTGCTGCAGCAGCCCCGTCTGCACCACCTGAGGTCGTTACGGCGACCCAGACCGCCACTGTCCGGGTGTCTGGCGCTACTACAGCGCGCACCCCGTCGTTCACTTCGGCCGACGCTGGCCCTCCGCCCATTCTGGAGCGCGGAAAGGCTAAGGCCAACCTGGCCGAATTCACCCGCTACGACCCCCTAACTTCCGTGGCGAGAGCACGGATCCTGCCGTGGTCGAGGAGTGGGTGGACACTATGGAGAAGCTGTTCGAGGACCTGTTCGTCGAAGACCACGAGCGCGTCCCCCTTGCGGCTCACTGCCTGGTGGGTCCCGCACGTGTCTGGTGGAAGACCGTGCGACCGGAGCGAGACATCCACGACTCCCTTCCCCACCTGGGCGAAGTTTAAAGAGATGCTCTTCGATGCCTACTTCTCGGAGAGCGTGAAGCTGCAGCTGGAGGATGATCTGAAGAACCTCCGCCAGGGCAACAAGACGGTTGCGGAGTACGAGCGGGAGTTCTCCCGTCTGGTCAACTTCGTGCCGTACGTCGTCCGCGACGAGAAGCACAAGTGCAGGATGTTCATCGACGGCCTCCGTCCGAACATCCTGCCGCAGCTCCTGACTTAGGCGTCGCTCCCGTGGTACCGTGCGCTGGTGGTCGGACGCGTGGCCTGGTGGTCGTGCGCGGCCACACAGTCATGCGCGCTCAACGTGAAGCAGGACAAAGGCAAGGAAAAGCGCCCGCACGAGAATGCTTCGGGCAGCCAGCAGCAACGACAGACGGCCGCCGAAGCATCCGAAGAACCGCCCAGGGACGAAGAGCAGCGCGTCCTAGGCCGAGGCTGAAGCTGCGTCTTTATCTTCTGCGGCAGGGGCCACCGAAACAATGACTGTCCTCAGCGCTTCAACCGTTGCTACGGCTGCGGGCAGCCGGGACACCTCCGAGCCCACTGTCCGACGGCTCCTGGTGCCCCATCAGCCGTCGCTTCTGCCGCTGCCCCGCAGCAGACCCGTGGCTAGGCCCCGCTTCATCGGCTACTGGACGTCCCCCTGCTCAGCGTCAGCGAGGACTGTCCGCGCCAAGCCACTGGCGGTCGCGTCTTCGCCATGACTCAGCACGGTGAAGAACCCCAGGGCAGCGTCGTCGCAGGTATTACTTCCGTTTCTGGCATTAGGGCTAGGACCCCTTTTGATACTGGTGCGTCTCATTCTTTTATTTCACGCACATTTTCCCGTGACCATGGCTTCCTTGCGACTGCTCTACCCTCTGCCCTCCGAGTTAATACACCGGGGATTCTTCTCGAGGCGGAAGAGTACATCCTCTCCTGCCCCGTTAGTCTGAAGGATCGGACATTTCTGGCGAATCTGGTCCTCCTGCCTGTCAAGGAGTTCGATGTGGTGCTTGGGATGGACTGGCTCACCAGGCACCACGCTACTATCGACTGCGTCCAGAGGACCATCACCATTTCCATGCCGGGCGAGAAGGAGTACATCTATCAAGCATGTAAGAGTACTTTCTTCGCTATGACTGTTTCTGCGTCTAGAGCTAGAAAGTGGATGATGGACGGATGTACGGCCTATCTAGCATCGTAATGACATCCGTCGATCGACACCAGCACTGGAGGAGATCCCGGTAGTTCGGGAGTACCCCGACGTCTTCCCTGCCGAGCTGCCCGGGATGCCTCCTGATCGTGAGATCGATTTCTTCATCGACTTAGCCCCCGGATCTGCACCGATCTCGAAGGCTCCTTATCGGATGGCCTTCGCCGAGCTTAAGGAGCTTAAGGCTCAGCTCGAAGCTCTTCTAGACGGCCAAGGGGTTTATACGTCCCATGTTTTTCCCCTTGGGGTGCACCTGTTCTTTTCGTGAAAAAGAAGGACGGTAGTCTCCGTCTCTGCATCGACTACCGTGAGCTGAATAAAATCACGATAAAGAACAAGTACCCTCTGCCCCGCATCGATGATCTTTTCGACCAGCTTCAGGGATCTTCGGTCTTTTCGAAGATCGATCTTCAGTCGGGTTATCATCAGCTCAAGATCCGGGCGGAGGATATTCCGAAGACGGCGTTTCGGACTCGTTATGGCCACTACGAGTTCACGGTGATGCCTTTCGGGCTCACGAACGCCCCTGCAGCTTTCATGGACATGATGAACCGGATCTTCCGTCCTTATCTGGATCAGTTTGTCGTTGTCTTCATTGACGACATTCTGATTTATTCTCGGAGCGATGAGGAGCACGAGAACCATCTGCGACAGATTCTTCAAGTCCTCAGGGAGCACAAACTCTACGCTAAACTCAAGAAGTGTGAGTTCTGGCTCCGCGAGGTAGCCTTCTTGGGGCACATCGTCACTCCGACCGGTATCACAGTGGACCCGCGGAAAATCACTACGGTGACCGAGTGGGTCCAGCCTACCTCCGTCACCGAGGTTCGGAGCTTTCTGGGCTTAGCCGGGTATTATCGGCGATTTGTGGAGGGCTTCGCCAAAATCGCCGCCCCTGAACCGGCTGACCCGGAAAGGAGAAAAGTTTCTGTGGACCCCACAGTGCCAGGCGAGCTTTGAGGAGCTCAAGGACCGCTTGACCCGCGCACCCGTTCTTACCCTTCCGCGTCCTGGCGAGGATTTCGTCATTTACTGCGACGCTTCGCGGATCGGTTTGGGTTGCGTGCTTATGCAACAGGATCGGGTCATTGCTTATGCTTCTCGTCAGCTCAAGGACTACGAGAAGAATTATCCGACACACGACTTGGAGCTTGCCGCGGTCGTGTTCGCCCTTAAGCTGTGGAGGCATTATCTCTACGGGGCGCACTGCGAAGTATTCACCGACCATCAGAGCCTGAAGTACCTCTTCACTCAGAAGGAACTCAACCTCAGACAGAGGAGATGGCTTGAACTCCTGAAGGACTACGACCTGACTATTCAGTACCATCCGGGAAAGGCGAATGTCGTTGCAGACGCCTTGAGCCGGAAACAGTCTCCTGCTGGGTCTTCCTTCATGATTACCGCTCAGGATCAGCTTGTGGAGGAGTTCCGCCGCCTCGAGATCGAGGTAGTCCCTACTGGCACCCCCGCTCAGCTTATGGCTCTGGTGATTCAGCCCACCTTGACGGAACGGATTACTCTCGGTCAGCAGAGTGATCCGTACTTGCGGAAGCTTCGCGATGAAATTGGGCAAGACAAAGGAGGGGAATTCACGCTCCACACCGATGGATCCCTCCGCTTTCGGGGACGTTGGTGCGTTCCTGCGGACGCCGAGCTTAGGAAGGACATCTGTCCGAGGCTCACCGCTCCCCGTACACCGTTCATCCAGGCGGTACCAAGATGTATCATGATCTGAAGCAGACATTCTGGTGGCCTGGAATGAAGCGTGACGTTGCGCAGCATACGGCTCAGTGCTTGGTCTGCCAGCAGGTGAAGGCCGAGCATCAGCGACCTGCAGGGAAGCTGCAACCGCTTCCGATTCCTGTTTGGAAGTGGGAGCAGATTACCATGGATTTCGTCACAGGATTACCGCATTCACAGCGTGGTCACGACGCGATCTGGGTCGTCGTGGACCGCTTGACGAAATCGGCGCATTTCCTGCCTATGCGCACCACCTGGTCTCGCGATCATCTGGCACAGCTGTACATCGACGAGATCGTGAGACTACATGGTGTACCTGTATCGATAGTGTCCGACCGAGACACTCGCTTCGTATCACACTTCTGGAAGAGTGTTCAGCAAGCACTCGGTACGAAGCTGAACTTCAGTACTGCGTTCCATCCTCAGAGCGACGGACAGTCTGAGCGAGTCATTCAGACGCTCGAGGATATGCTCCGTGCATGCGTCCTGGATTATGGCGAAGGTTGGCACAAGTACCTATCCTTGGTGGAGTTCGCCTATAACAACAGCTACCAGGCTAGCATTGGCATGGCGCCGTACGAGGCTCTGTACGGACGCCGCTGTCGTTCCCCTATCTGCTGGGACGATGTGGGAGAACGCCAGGTGATCGGGCCAGACTTATTAGCGGACGCTGAGGCGAAGATCCGCATCGCTCGAGAGCGACTGTTGACTGCTCAGAGCCGACAGAAGAGCTACGCGGACCACCGTCGGCGCGACCTCGAGTTTCAGGTCGGCGAGCATGTGCTGCTCAAGGTTTCACCTTCCCGCGGGATTCGACGGTTCGGAATCAAGGGCAAGCTCAGCCCACGCTTCGTAGGACCGTTCGAGATCTGGGAACGTGTTGGTCCAGTAGCGTATCGACTGGCTCTACCCCCGAGTCTCGCCCACGTTCACGACGTCTTCCACGTCTCCATGCTTCGGAAATACATCCCCGACCCGTCCCATATCATTTCTCCGACGACCATCCAGCTCCGGGAGGACCTGACTTATGATGAAGCACCACTGCGGATTCTGGCACGGGAGGAAAAGCAGCTGCGGAATAGGAGCATTCCGTATGTGAAAGTCCAGTGGGCGAATCATGAGGAGCGAGAGGCCACCTGGGAGCTCGAGTCGTCCATGCAGGAGAGATTTCCGTTTCTGTTTGAGGGACATGTATAGGCAAGTTTCGAGGACGAAACTTCTTTAAGGGGGGAATGATGTAAAGACCGTAATTTTTAATATTGGGAATTTTTAAATCCTGCTTATTTGACTGTGAGCGTTTTTATATTTTAAACCTGCACGTCAAATTTCGGGTCAATCCGAGCTAAAACGAGAAAGTTATGAGGCCCGGAAGTTTGACTTAAGTGAATAGTAACTCGGGATTTCCGGTTTTCCTAAATTCGCACTATGGCCTCCGGAGTACCTCGGACTCCGAACATAGTCGTGCAGCATCTCGATTCGAAGGGAACTGTCATTCCGGGATCGCCGGAACTGACGGAATCGAAATCGGAGTTACGGTTTGCGAATGGATCCAAAAATACGTTTGTAAGTCAAATCGGCAATCGGCGGAGGAAATCTTTGATTTTGACCAAAATGTCACTCCGTGGAATTAAGTCCAATTTGGACGAAATAAAAGTGTGATCTTATGTATTTCATCATTCTAAACGCGCCGGTGCGATCCGTTCGTTGATCGGACGCACGGTTTGGAAATTGATGTGAAATTACTAAAAGATCAGCTTTTGTATATAAGATCTTTTATGAAAACGACATTTATGTCAATCCGTCGATTTAAGTCCGATTTTGGCAAAACGAAAGTGTAAACGTATTAGATTTGCCATTCTGAAACTGCTGGTGCGATCCGTTCGCTAATCGGACTTACGGTTTGAAAGTTGATCCACCGACACCATTGGATCAATTAGAACCGTCCGATTTAAATGAAAAATCGACATTTGTGTCAATCCGTCGATTTAAGTCCGATTTTGGCAAACCAAAAGTGTAAACGTATTAGGTTTGCCATTCTGAAACTGCTGGTGAAATCCGTTCGGTCATCGGACGTCCGGTTTGAAAGTTGATCCACCGACACCATCGGATCAATTAGAACCGTCCGATTTGAATAAAAATCGACATTTTCGTCGATTCGTCGATCGGAGATCGTTTTCGACGAAACGAAATTGCAATCCTATAGTTTCAGCCGTGCCCGACGCGCTGGCGCCGTCCGATCGACAATCGGACGGACGGTTTGAATTCTGGAGCATAAAATCGGTTAAGGCTCTTAAAAAATCCGGATTTTCGTTCGAAAAATCAAAACGGATCAAACGGACTCCGTTTCACGTGAAATTT
>JAODYA010002091.1:0-19031 GCA_025727855.1 Dyckia ibiramensis | reverse complement strand
ATTGCTAATCTATCTCGGTTGTGTGTGTTGAACTTGATGGATAGTTATTCTGTTTTAAAGATTAAATTGTTGTCAGGCAGACTTGATTCCATTAAGAGATTGCTAAAGGGGGGGTTATTAATTGATGAAATATATATTATTTGCATGAAAGATGTGGAAAGAGTTACATCCTTTAAAGGAGTGTGCAAACTACCACCACATGTAGGAAAGGGCTACCACCCGACTGTCGTCCAGGTAAGTGTGTGAAGCTACCATATGAATATTGAATGCAAATCCGAAAAAAAAATATGGATATTCATGATATATGCAAAAGGATACAAATAGAAAATCTTTAGTTTTCGGAGCAATAAGGTGGTCCGCATATAAGAAAGATGCTCTAAGAGCCACCCCCGGTGCGAAAAAGTTTATCTCAAGATTTGAAAGTTTGTGCGACAAAATTCTATCTCTTTGATGAATTTCTTAAGTTGATCTTCATATGAACAAATTACATCTTGATAGCTTTTGGACCTTTAGAATATATTTGATGACTTATATTTGATTTATATATTCATTAAAAATTTGTTACAATTTTTGAATTGCATTATAATGATTTTGGAGTAAAATTCTTAATTTTTGTGAGATTAATGAGGATTGAAAAACTTTATTTGAATGCGTCATGTTCATGCACTAACATTATGTTTTAATGCATTCATTGTGTTTGTCTCTTTATATCACAAGTGCTTTTAAAAATAGAACGTTTGTTTTTAACTTGTGTTTTATTTTTAATTCTCTTCCTTTTTATGGTATTTTCTTTGGCAATTTTTGACAAAAAGGGGGAGAGAGTTGATAAGGGGAGAGTATAAGCACAATTGATGAACTTTATGATCTCTTTGAAATTGATAGGTAGAGAATTGATCGTGATAGGGGGAGAGATTTTGATGAACAAAGGGGGAGAGATTTTGAACAAGGGGGAGAGATTTTGATATTTTTACTACTAAGCTTGTTCGGTGGGAAAATCATTGTTTTTGCAGGGCGTTGAAGACTTCAAGACTCCAATTTTGTCTAAGTCATAGAGTTTGTTTTAGGAGTTACAAAATTGTAATTTTGTATTTCATTTTGGATCATTCACGCGAGAAGTTCATTGTTTTGGTGATGGCAATGAATTTCAATTTTTTAGCTTTGGGCATTGTGATCTCTTTTGTACTTTTGAGTTTTGTCACGAAATTGCCAAAGGGGGAGATTGTTACGGATTTTTGTATTGGCATATTTCGTGACGTGAGTCGGAGTCTTGAAGGTTTAGAAAAGAGAAAACAAAGTTTGAAGACTCGAAGAAACTCATGACACGAGACCACGAGCTTGGTAAGTTGAAACAATATTGATGATGATTTACAAACCTTACTAAGTGTTTGGAGACATTAGAATAGGTTTAAAATAATTTAAAACAACTTTGAGACCTATTCTGGTCTGAGAGTCCGGACCCTGTGCATCAGAGGATCCGGACCCTGAGCCCTCTGTGCTTCTACGCACAGAGGGTCCGGACCTTTGGGGGCAAGGTCCGGACCTTGGATTTTTTCATAAATCCAGGGTCCGGACCCTTGTAAAGGTCCGGACCTTTGACCGTAAGTATTTTTTCAATACGGGTTTTTCTTTCCTAAATTGATTCTAATGTCTCTAAAACCTATTTATATGATGTGGGGGTGTCTCTAAACCCCTAACCAAGGTTAAGAAAATAGAGAATAATATTTTGAAACCCTAGAAGCTTGTAGGTGGCCGTTTTTCCTATCTTCTACATCGAGCTTCTCTCAAATTGATTCATGGTGCTCTAAATCTTCGTTTCTCTTTTGAATCAATTTGAGGATTGCTTAGAGATTATTCCCACAGATTTCAATGATATTCTAAGCAATAAATCGTCATCAACATTGTTGTCTTTGCTCCGGACGGAGGGTGCTCGTGGATTCGGGCGGCGTCGTGGATTCGGCGTGGTCGAGGCGATTCGTGGATTCGAATCGTGCGGGCGGTCTTGGATTCGGATCGTGGAGGCTTCGTGGATTCGAAGCTTAGTCGTCTCGTGGACTCGAGGCGTAGCGTTCGTGGATTCGGACGTGGGGCGTGGACAACCCGTTGGTGTGCGCGAGATCCGTTGAAGACGAAGGAGAGGTTAAGTCCGTGGAGTCGGTAATCACCTTGTGTAATCCTTTTTGGTTCTTAGTGGATTGTTATCGCGTGTGCCGTGGTTTTTCTCGAGGAGTTGGAGTTTTCCACGTAAATCTCGGTGTGCTTTTTTATTTTCGCCTTTATTGTCATCGAGTTTTTGTGGTATACACCTATTCACCCCCTCTAGGTGTTTGATAGTATCTAGATAGATCCTTGGGTAATTACATATCCTACATATAAAATCAACAATTCTCCGGACTCAATCCCGCAAACCCGCGCTGAAACGCACCTATAACCCTATGGTCTCCCTAAGGTCATCCTAACCAGTGGTTTATTTAGATATATTTGTGAATGTAGTCGTGATCATTCATGCTCTAATACTATCTAATCTGTCATACCCTGGGCTAGTTTTAAATAGAATTTTTGAAATCAGAGTAGTGGAAAAAAGTGCCATTTTTTTATAAAACAAAACCCACGATACGAACAAACCTGCCACAATTCCAAATCCTATCCACTTGGATAGCATCACCCCTATAATTGCACGGCATTGTCACTAACACAACAGGATCACGATCACGAATACAATCACCAATCAGCAAACATTTATGAAGCATAATTACCATACAACTATTCCTATATGCTCTCTAAACACTCCTTAGGCGAAGGATGATGCAATGCACAGATCATCATACAACCTATCCAAAAGTACTCCCCTATGGGGGTTTTACCTTAAACTCTAATAGGCAATCAAGAAGTATCATGAAAACTATTTCGAAAACATCTTTAAAAGCCAGCTATCTCGAAAGGTAGGCATCCACACAAGGAAAACAAAATTAGGTACCTCGAAGGGTAGACCCGCACGAAAAAAATAAAAAAAGCTACCTCAAAAGGTAGACACCCACACGAATGAAATCAAGTCGTATGCTACTAAAACAAAACCAAAATCCAATCATATGCATAAATAAAACATCATCCATGGCCTGATTCATGATTATTAAGACATGTATCAGGTTATCTAAACTGAACCAGATATCCAAGTATGCTAGAAAATAAAAGCACGTGAAGTAGTAATCAGGTGAGGATTGCTCAAGCACGCTAGCTAATTTGGACCTACATTCCCTCGAACAATCTCCTCACCCATGCCACCTGGAAAGAAGGGGAGTGAGAAAACACAATGATGTTTCTCAGTGGGCACAACAAGCACAAAAGGACACGTGGTATCACTGAGAAACAAAAGGAGATAATGTACTAGGAATGCAATAAAATCACAGTAGCTGTAAGGGATAAAATCATACATGAATAAACTGATGCTACTGTATCAAAGCTATGGGATGCAATGCCTCACATGCCATTATCGGTCCGCGGACCTCGGGCTATCGCCACTATCGGTCAAGAAGACCTCAAGCTGTCACAACTTGCACTCGATCTAATCCATGGGCCAGTGGCCAACTCATCCGGATAGTACACGCTCAATCGGTGGCCAAACCGATCCGTGTCATGAATACATGCTGTGCTGGTGACTATGATCATGTGAATGCTCAAGTAAAATAAGTCGGCAGAAGCCGGTGCAAGGAAGGCCGATGCACGGCCGAAGCCACAAGAGCAAGCACATCGAAATATGAACACGAAGCACTCGACAAGGTGGTCGAAGTGCTTCCGGGACAAGGAGTCCGCAAGGGTGCAAGTACAACTAATCTGCATGTCGCAAACACAAGTTCAAGTACGATAGTAAGAATAAACATGTAGATAAGCAAGTAATATAAAAATGGGGGTAGGAACGGCGATGCCGAAACATCTCCGTAGGCTCACCCACCTAATATCGCGAATCGCAAATTTTTTTGATAAATTTTATCGGAAAAACGCGCCTCGTCGATGGGCCTTCATCCCATGCGAGCGACAACGAACCTAGGACAACCAATCCGCAGATCACAAACGTTGTTTAGTGCCGCCGGGGGGAGACCCCGAAGCGCGCAATTGCATAAAAGTCCTCCAAACTTTGGCATTTAATTACAATTTTACTATGACTGAAAACGGGTACTTTATGGTCTGAAATTTAAACGGACGAACCCTAGACAGCCTATTTATAGGCTAGGTTCGTCGTGAAAAACTCCCTCGACTTCGCATATTATGACCCAGGTCCTTCCCCACGCGATCTAATTGGATGCGCCCGCAGCCACACGATCGAAATCATGCGATTCGGTACATAAAATATCACGACTTTTGCAAAAATTCCGATCGTGCCCTAATGAGCTCTCCTTGATGATCGTGCTTTTTTTTGCGATCCGTCCGTCGGATTTCGGACACGATCCTCACCATCGCGATCAGCACGTCCAAGACCATGAACTCACGATTTTGTTTCGTTCGATCTGGTCTCCGATTCGCGGATCATTAAACATTTTCGTCGTATGCCCGTTTTAATGCAATTTGACTTAAAATCAGTCTTTTTGGATTTTCTCGAAATTCGTGCGTCCGATCGTGAATTCGATAGTTCCGTTGAGCTCAGAATGATCGAGCCGTTCGAAACGAGCTACTGAACTGCTATGATCGGAGTCCGATACACTCCGGGGGCCAAGATTCGCGTTAGGCCATCCGGAAAACTGGAGTTACTATTCACTTAAGTCGATTTTTCGGGATCGTGTAACTTTTTAATTTTAGCTTATTTTGACCCGAAATTTTACGTGTAAGCTTAACATGTAATTATGCAAGACCTTCATCAATCAAAATTTTTATTTTGAGACTGAAAAATTTTAGGTCTTTATGTAAAGACCGAGAAATTTTCGGACTCGAAATCAATTTATTTTGAAAAAAGGTTGAGCGTAATTGCAAATCATAATCGTACGCCAAATTTCGGGTCAAAACGATTTAAAATGAAAAAGTTACGCGATTATGAAATCCGACTTAAAATGAATAGTAACTCGGATTTCCGGATTTCCTAAACTAGCTCATTGGCCTCCGGAGTGCTTCGGACTCCGATTATGGCCGTGCAGTAGCTCGTTTCGATGAGAACTGTCATTCCGAGATCAACGGAACTGACGGAATCGCATTTGGATGCACGGTTTGCGAAAAGATTTAAAAATACACTTTTAGGTCAAATCGGCAAATCGGCGGAAAATCGCTTGATTTTGATCAAAAGATCAATCCGTTGAATTAAGGCCAATTTTGACGAAGTAAAAGTGTGATCTTATGTATTTCGCCAATCTGAACGCGCTGGCGCAATCCGTTCGATCATCGGATGCACGGATTGGAAATTGATCTGAAATTACTGAAAGATCGGCAAAAATCACATAAGATCAATCTAAAATCGATCAATAGATCAATTCGTCGATCGATGGCCGATTTTGACGAAACGAAAGTGTGGTCATATGTATTTTGCCAATCCGGACACGCTGGCGCAATCCGTTCGATCATCGGACGCACGGATTGAAAATTGATCTGAAGTTACCGATGGATCAGTGAGAATCACACGATTTCGATCAGAAATCGACTTATAAGTCAATCCGTCAATCGGCGACCGATTTCGATGAAACAAAAGTGTATTCTCATGTATTCAGCCGATCCGGACGCGCTGGTGCCGTCCGTTCGATCACCGGATGCACCGTTTGGAAATTGATCTGAAATTTCCGTTGAAATTGCTTAATAAGTGCAATTTCGGACATATTGCAAATTCGCGATATCTAAGGCTCAGAATCGCATGGGATCGATCGTGCGGCTCACGTTACGCATGTTGATCATGCTGTGATGGGCTGGAATGCAATTGTGCGGCTTTTGGGGACTTATTTGCATAATTGCAAATATTATATATAGGTGTATTAGGTTGCATCCATGCAACCCTAACCCTAACTCCCTCTCTCCTCAACCCTAGCCGTACCCTCTCCCTCCCTGCAACCCCAGACCCGAGCCCCCCCTGCCCGGCCGCCGCCGCCTTGCTCCGGCCTCCGGAGGAGAAGAGAGAAATCGAGCTCTCTGTCTCGCTCTCTCTTCCCGCTCTCTGCTCTATTGCGCTGCACCGGAGCCACGTGGGAGGAGATCCGAGGGCAAGGTCGTGTCCTTGCCCTCCTCCTCGACCCTCTCCCGAAGCCTCGGCCAGCCCCGACCCTCCCGGAGAGCCGGGGGCCGCCGGAGTTATCCGGATCTGCACGCCATTGGTGCAGTCTTGATCCGAGCCGCGTCTTCTCTCTCTCTCGGCTCAGCAAAGGGATCAAGCCGACCCCTGGGCTTGTCCTCCAGGACACCCAGGAGTCCCCCGACGCCGCCCCGACCTTCCCCGTGCACCGCCGGAGCCGAGGAACGTCGGAACCACTTGCTCGGCCGGAGAACCCGAGGGAGCATAGGATCGGCCCAGCTTCTTCCCGGCCGTTTCCCGTCGATTTCTGAGGTAAGTCCCGACTCCCTTGGACCCTGTATGACCCTCCCCTGCCGGCACGGCCGTCGGAATGCCGCCGCCGGCGTTGCCCAACCTCGGCAAAGTCCCGAAAGCGAGGTTTTGCCGAAATTCCAGCACAAGTCCGGTTACTGTTTTATTAAAGTGTGGACTCCCTGGACTGTTTCGTTATCCGCGAAAGGTGGCGTTACGACCGTCTGTTCGTCCCGGTCGTAACGACACCTTACACGCCCGATTTTGGTGCACCGGATCTAGAGTCCGTGCCGATCTTCGATGATCGTACGGTGCTGACAGAGAATTTCTGCGCGCGTCGAGTCTCAGTAATTTTAAATCTGCGACGCGCTCAGATTTATCTGTGGCCCGAGTAAGTATGGCGTTACGACCGTCTGTTCGTCCCGGTCGTAACGGCACCTTACTCGTCCAAATCCGAGCACCGGATCTGGAATCCGTGCCGATCTTCGTGGACTGCGCAGTGCTGACAGAATGAATCCTGCGCGCATGATGGTTACTGTTCCATTGAACTGCAGCGCGCTCGGGCTGTCTCGTTGCCCGCGAAAGGTGGCGTTGCGACCGTCTGTTCGTCCCGGTCGTAACGACACCTTACACGCTCAATTCCGAGCACCGGAGCCCGAGATCCAAACCGATCTTCGAGGACTGCGCGGTGCTGACAGAAAATTTCTGCGCGCGTCGAGTCTCAGTAATTTCAAATCTGCGACGCGCTCAGGTTGATCTGTGGCCCGAGTAAGGTGGCGTTACGACCGTCTGTTCGTCCCGGTCGTAACGACACCTTACACGTCCAAATCCGAGTTTCGGATCTTGAGATCCAAGTCGATCTTCGCACGCTGCGCAGTAAAACAGCAGAAAAACAGCATGTTAAAATTGATGCTGCGCGCTCTACGATGCTCGGAATCGCTCGAAACCACGAGCATTGGTTCCGGCACGTCGAGACCTTGCAGCACGTGACTTGGTTCGACCAGCAGAACCTCCGTTTTAATTTCGGACCATAAAGAGTCCGATCCGGCATCGATTCGTTATTTAAATCGATCGGATTTTTAGCAACAGAAAATCCGGATTTAAATCCGGGCTAGTTTTCGCATATTGGACAGCATAGCAATGTTCTGGGTTGATTTTTGGGTATGACCCCCTGACTCGGATTTAAATCCGAAGTCCCGACAGACCTGTTCAGCACCCCTGACCCAGATTTACTTGTAGGTTCCGCTGACCGCCGCCGCACCCCCGATTATCATATCGATTTACTAGGTGGGTGAGCTACGGAGCATGGTTCGGTACCACTGTTCCTACCCTTGCATCTTTTACTGTTTACTTGCTCAGCACTTATATTACATATCTATACCTGCTTCAGTTTCCGTACTTGCCATGCTTTTAGATATGTATATCTGTTTACTGCTTTTCTGTCGGACTATTTGTCCTCGGGGTGTCTCGACCGACTTGTCGAGGACTCCATGCACCGCTTTCGGCGTTTTACGCCCCTACTCTGACACCGACCCTCGTGTCAGCTTGCACGATCTACTTGATCGTTTCAGCTTTGGCTTCGGCCTTCTGGCACCGGTTTCGACCGGTTTACTGTTTGAGCATGCATATGACCATAGTCACAGCACAGCGAGTTTTCATGACACGATCGGTTTGGCCACCGTTTGAGACGTGTACTATCCGGATGAGTCGGCCACTGGCCCATGATCACAACTACGTGTGCACCGTTTGTGACTCAGCACATCGATTTGGTTTATTACTTGTTCATACACTTGAGGCATGCATACCGTAGTTCCTTTTACAGTAGCTTTACAGTTCTGTTTCCGCATGATTTTATCTTATAGCTGCTGTACTTTTATATCGTCATATCTTCTCCTTTGTTTCTCGGTGGCTATGACCGACTCACTGTGTGGTTGGTTGTCTCCACTGGGAAACCCTTGCGGTTTCTCACTCCCAGTTTTCAGGTGACTTGGGCGAGGAGGGGCATCCGTGACGACGTGAGGACGACGTAGCGAGCTAGTGTCCTTACCCTGTTTTGATTACCCCTTTGCATCGGATTTATTTTGGTTAGCTATTGACTTCATCGCATTATTCTAGTCACTAGTGGTAGTCTGGTTCAGTTTAGAATATTTATGTTTTCGACTTAATAATAATATGCATGAATCTTGGATAAACGCTTTTATGAAAAATTGAGAGTTTTTCAAATGACATGTGGTCTACCCATCGAGGTAGAGGTTTTCAGCAAATGGTTTTCTACCCCTCGTGGTAGCTCTGGCATTTTCAGTACTCTGGCCTACCCATCGAGGTAGTTTTTCAAAGAAAGAGTTTTCATACATGTTTTATATATACCTATCTGTAATTGTGATCTGTGAATGCATGTGATTGGATCCTGTGTTGTTTGTGACGCCGTACAATTATAGGGGTGACGCTGTCCTACAACAGGTGTCCCTATAATTGTGGCGGATCCTGTTAGTCTGCGGGCTAATTCTTGGATTGTGTTTGAAATAACTGTTCTATATATATAAAAAATTCTCCGTATTTTTTCGCTGCCTAAATGAATTTAAACAATTTTAAACTAGCCCGGGGCGTGACAGAGACTCGGCGGTAAAGCCGGCCGATATGCTACGGACAACGCGTTCCAAGATCTTGAACGGTCCCACAAATCTCGGCCAAGCTTGCCCCTCAAATCGAACCGTCGAATCCCTTTGGAGGGTGAAACTTTGAGATACCAATGCTCGCCTGGTAGCTGTTGTTGTAGGCGAACTCCAATAGTAGCAGATACTTATGCCACCCATCGCCATAATCAGATACGCAAGCTCGCAGCATATCCTCGAGCGTCTGAATGACTCGCTCAGACTGTCCATCGCTCTGGGATGAAATGTTGTGCTGAAATTTAGCTTCGGATCAGCCCTGCTTCTTAGGCCTCCTCCAGACCTGAATACAAAGCGGGTGTCCCGATCAGACACAATCGGCACTAGCACACCGTGCAGCCTCACGATCTCGTCGATATACAACCGTGCCAGGTGGTCACGAGACCACGTAGTGCGCATGGGCAGGGAATGTGCCGACTTCGTCAACCGGTCCATAATGACCCAGATCGCGTCGTGGCCACGCTGGATGTAAAGACCGTAATTTTTAATATTGGGAATTTTTAAATCCGGCTTATTTGACTGTGAGCGTTTTTATTTTAAACCTGCACGTCAAATTTCGGGTCAATCCGAGCTAAAACGAGAAAGTTATGAGGCCCGGAAGTTTGACTTAAGTGAATAGTAACTCGGGATTTCCGGTTTCCTAAATTTGCACTATGGCCTCCGGAGTACCTCGGACTCCGAACATAGTCGTACAGCATCTCGATTCGAAGGGAACTGTCATTCCGGGATCGCCGGAACTGACGGATTCGAAATCGGAGTTACGGTTTGCGAATGGATCCAGAAATACGCTTTTAAGTCAAATCGGCGATCGGCGGAAAAATCATTGATTTTGGCCCAAAAGATCAATTTCTGGAATTAAGTCCAATTTGGACGAAATAAAAGTGTGATCTCATGTATTTCATCATTCTGAACGCGCTGGTGCGATCCGTTCGTTGATCGGACGCACGGTTTGGAAATTGATCTGAAATTACTAAAAGATCAGCTTTTATATATAAGATCTTTTATGAAAACGACATTTATGTCAATCCGTCGATCTAAGTCCGATTTTGGCGAAACGAAAGTGCAAACGTATTAGATTTGCCATTCTGAAACTGCTGGTGCGATCCGTTCGCTAATCGGACTTACGGTTTGAAAGTTGATCCACCGACACCGTTGGATCAATTAGAACCGTTCGATTTAAATGAAAAATCGACATTTGTGTCAATCCGTCGATTTAAATCCGATTTTGGCAAAATGAAAGTGTAGACACATGTATTTTGCCATTCTGGAACTGCTGGCGCGATCCGTTCGTTAATCGGACTTACGGTTTGAAAGTTGATCCAAAATCACCGTTGGATCAATTAGAACCGTCCGATCTAAATGTGAAATCGACATTTAGATCAATCCGTCAAACGAAGTCCGATTTTGGCAAACCAAAAGTGTAGACGTATGTATTTTGCCATTCTGGAACTGCCGGTGCGATCCGTTCGTTCATCGGACGCACGGATTGGAAAATTGATCTAAAAGTGCCGTTAGATCAATTAGAATCGTCCGATTTGAATAGAAATCGACATTTTCGTCGATTCGTCGATCGGAAACCGTTTTCGGCGAAACGAAATTCCAATCCTATAGTTTCAGCCGTGCCCGACGCGCGTGCCGTCCGATCGACAATCGGACGGACGGTTTGAATTCTGGAGCATAAAATCGGTTAAGGCTTTTAAAATCCGGATTTTCGTTCGAAAAATCAAAACGATCGAACGGACTCCGTTTCACGTGAAATTTCACGTACGGCTCAGATTCAACGATACAAAATCGCCGGTAAGCGCCGGATTTTTATTGCGCGCTTCTCGAGGGAGTATCGCGATTGTCGCGTGCATGTACATGTATATATATACATGCATGTATTGGAGTTTAGGGTTTTTCATCTCAACCCTAACCTAGCCGTGCCTCCTCCCTTCACCCGAGCCCTCTTGCGTGCCCCCGCCGACCCCGAGGACTGCCGGCGAGCCGCCTGGAGCATCGCCTCGGCCGGCCGTGGAGGAGGAGATCAAGCGTAAGCAAGGGTGCCGGACCTTCGTCTAGCCTTTTTCATGTCCTCTTTTTTTCTGTGATTTGGTCCTAGAGGGGCTCGGCTCGATTGTCTCGTGGTCAGCTGGTTAGCCCGGCCGGCCTCTCCCTGTGTTGTTCCCTTGCTCGTGTGCGTCCGCCGGAGGGACCGTCGGAGCACGCGTCGCCGGTGCGGGTCGCAGCTCCTGCGGAGTGCATTCCGGGTCCCTCTCCGGCTCGGTCTCAATGGCGCCTCCCCGGCCGTGTGATTCATGCACACTGACCCCATGTCCGGACCCACATTGCACCAGGACCCGTGCCTCGGCCCCTCCGACGCCGACCGAACCTCGCCGGCGCCGGAGAAGACAGCCGGAGCCCTTGGCCGCCAATCCGCAGGTGTTCGACGCGGTTCCCTCCGTGTCCGAGCACCTCCGAGGGACCCCGACCCGAGCACCGAGGTCCTTGGGACCCCCGGCGTTCATCCCCGACCCTCTGCGTGGCCGGCGGAGCCGCCGGTCGCCGGAGGACCTCTCCCTCGGCCGTACTTGATCCGAGATCAAGAACGGTCCCCGCTCCGCATCCGGCCACCTCCCGACCTCGGAACACACGTGGCTGGACACCCCGGACCTCCCCGTACCTCCCTCGCACCAGCAAGGCCGCCGGAGAGCCGCCGGGGCGACCCCGGCCACCCTCGAATTCCGGTATGCTTATACTCTGAAAATCAGCATGTATCTAGGTTACTGTTCCATTAATTTCAGAGGGCTTAAGTCCTTTATTTCTGAACCCCGATTGGTCCATCGCGATCGTCGCTTCGTTCCGATCGAAAACGATATCTTGCACGTCGCAAATCGTGCATCGGATCGCAAGAACGAGGACGATCCGCGAGCGCTAACAGCGCTGTCAGCAGAATTCAGCGCGCGCAACGCCGCGGTGTTTTGAGTGCTGCGTCGCGCTCGGGTGGATTCACGACCCGAGTAAAGTGGCGTTGCGACCGTCTTTCCGTCCCGGTCGCAACGGTACTTTACACGTCCAGAGACGAGCTCCGGATCTCGAGATCCGAGCCGATCTCTGAACGTTGCGCAGTGCTGCCAGACTGAAATCTGCGCGCGCAGTACCTCGGTGTTTATTCGATTGCGTCGCGCTCGGGATGATCCGTGGCCCGAGTAAAGTGGCGTTTCGACCGTATGCCTGTCCCGGTCGAAACGACACTTTACACGTTCAGATCCGACGTACGGATCTGGAGATCCGTGCCGGACACTGAACGCTGCGCAGAGAAAAACTGCTGAAATCTGCAGTACAGCAGCGTAGTAATTTGGGCGCTACGCGCTCTACGATGCTCGGATTCGCGCGAAACCTCGAGCATCGGATCCAGCACGTCGAGACCTTTCAGCCCATGAATTGGCTCGACCAGCGGAGCCCCCGTTTTAATTTCGGACCATAAGGAGTCCGATCCGATCACCGAATCGTGTATAAATCGTTCGGTTTTCGTTATGCAACTAAAAATCCGGATTTTGATCCGGACGAGGTTTTTCAGTTCCGTCAGTTCGATGGCCTTCTTGGCTAGATTTTGGGGATGACCCCTCGACTCGGATTTAAATCCGAAGTCCAGACAGACCCGTTCAGCGTCCTGACCCGATTTCACTTGTAGGATCCGCAGACCGCCGCCACACCCCCGATCCTTATACTATTTCACTAGGTGGGTGAGCTACGGAGCATGGTTCGGTACCCCTGTTCCTATCCTTGCATTCTTACTGCTTTACTTGCTTTATTTCTGTTTCTGCATGTACATGTATTCACATATATACCTGTTTCAGTTTTCTATCTTGCTTGCATTTTTCGATTTTCTATTTGTATTATTGCTTTTAGCTGAGTTTTAGTGCTTTTACCGGACTTTTAGTCCTTGAGGTGTTCCGATCGACCTGTCGGGCATTTCCCTTATTGTTCAGTATTTCTGTTGCCCTCGTGGCTTTTACTCAGTCAGATTTACACCGACCCTCGTGTCGGATTACTCGATCTACTTGATCGATTCGAGATACCGGTTCCGACCGGTTTACAGTACCTCGTCACGGTGACATAGTCACGGCTTAGCGAGTAGTCATGACATGGATCGGTTTGGCCACCGATTGACGTGTACCATCCGGATGAGTCGGCCCGTACCTACTGAGTCCATGACCCCCTGCAGCTCGTATGCCCCGCAAGTGACCCCTACAGCTGGATTTGATTACTACTCTTCTTGCCCTTGAGCATGCATATTGTAGTATTATAGTTCTGCATTTCAGTTTATTTCAGTTTGTTCAGTTGTTTCATTCTGTTTCAGTTATTTCAGTTTCTTCAGTTATTTTCTTTCCGCATGATTATATCCGTACACTTGCTTTTACCCTTTCGTCATATATTCTCTCCTTGTTTCTCAGTGAATACGATCTGCCCCGTGGCTCGATTGTACCCACTGAGAAACCCTTTAGTGGTTTCTCACTCCCAGTTTTTCAGGTGACGTGGGACAGGAGGGAGTCCGGGACGACGTGAGGGCGCCGTAGATCCGCTATTACCTAGTTACTTGCATTTGACCCGTGGTTAGCATGCTTTTATTTTATTAGTCAGTGATTATGGTTTAGTTTGGATATGGTTCAGTTTTGGATTACTTGTGTTTTCAGTATACTTTCAGCTTATGGTTTTGACATGGAACTTCTTAAAAGGCTTTGAGAAAAACTGTGATTTTAAAATGATGGCTTTCTACCCCTCGTGGTAGCACTGGTGATTTTCATCGTGTTTTATACAATACAATGATATATCTGTGATCTGTGTGATGTATGTGATGTGATTGGATCCTGGTTGTCTGTCTGCATCGCCGTACAATTATAGGGTGACCTGTCACTCTATAATTGTGGCGGATCTGTACACCTCGGGCTATGATTGAACTGGATGTATGTTTATAAAAAAAAAAAAAAAATTCTCCGTATTTTTCCGCTGCCAAAAATGTATTTAAAACTAGCCCGGGGCGTGACAGATTAATATGGTATCAGAGCGACCAATCACAAACACAGCATTACGATCCAAACTGAACCACTGGCTAGGATGACCTTAGGATGACCTTAGGTTACGAGTGTGATTGAGTGCGGGTTTTCTTTCGGGATTATATCTCGATATCAGGGTAGTGTACTTTTGGCTAGATTCTCTAGCTTGTCTGCTTATACCCTTATTGGGTTTTCATACAGATGGTTCGTACCCGATCCGGTACCGATGGCGGTGCCGATGATCAGACAGGTTCCAGCCGGCGCGGTAGCGAGGATCGGACTCGCGCGCTGGAGGAACAATTGTTGGCCGTGTCAGGCCAGATGACATCCCTGTCAACCATGGTGCAACAGTTAGTACAGCAGCAGACCGTTGCTGCGACTGCACCTACCCCACCTCCGACCCAGACGGCCACGATTCCTGAGAATCCGCCTATGGGAACTGCTCCGACCCCTGCTGCAGCCACTGCCCCTGCTGCAGCAGCCCCGTCTGTACCACCTGAGGTCGTTACGGCGACCCAGACCACTACTGTTCGGGTGTCTGGCGCTACCACAGCGCGCACCCCTTCGTCCACTTCGGCCGACGTTGGCCCTCCGCCCATTCTGGAGCGCGGAAAGGCTAAGGCCAACCTGGCCGAATTCACCCGCTACGACCCCCCTAACTTCCGTGGCGAGAGCACGGATCCGGCCGTAGTCGAGGAGTGGGTGGACACCATGGAGAAGCTGTTCGAGGACCTGTTCGTTGAAGACCACGAGCGCGTCCCCCTTGCTGCTCACTGCCTGGTGGGACCCGCACGTGTCTGGTGGAAGACCGTGCGACCGGAGCGAGACATCCACGATCCTTTCCCCACCTGGGCGAAATTTAAGCAACTGCTCTTCGATGCCTACTTCTCGGAGAGCGTGAAGCTGCAGCTGGAGGACGATCTGAAGAACCTTCGCCAGGGCAACAAGACGGTCGCGGAGTACGAACGGGAGTTCTCCCGTCTGGTCAATTTCGTACCGTACGTCGTCCGCGACGAGAAACACAAGTGCAGGATGTTCATCGACGGCCTCCGTCCGACATCTACCACCTTCTGAATCAGGCGGAACTCCCGACGTATCGACGCAACGTGATCGCGCCCTGGTGATCGAGCGCGGCAACACCATCATGCGCGCTCAACGTGAACAGCAGGACAAAGGCAAGGAAGAAGAAGCGCCCGCACGAGAACGCTTCGGGTAGCCAGCAGAACGACAAACGGCCGCCCAAGCATCCGAAGAACCGCCCAGGGACGAAAAGCGCGCCTCCGAGGCCCAAGCTGAGCTGCATCTTCTGCGGCAAGGGCCACCGAAACAATGACTGTCCCCAGCGCTTCAACCGCTGCTACGGCTGCGGGCAGCCGGGACACCTCCGAGCCCACTGTCCGACGGCTCCTGGTGCCCCATCAGCCGCTGCTTCTGCCCCTGCCCCGCAGCAGACCCGTGGAGGCCCCGCTTCATCCGCTACTGGACGTCCCCCTGCTCAGCGTCGCGAGGACGGTCCGCGCCAAGCCACTGGCGGTCGCGTCTTCGCCATGACTCAGCACGGTGAAGAACCCCAGGGCAGCGTCGTCGCAGGTATTACTTCCGTTTCTGGCATTAGGGCTAGGACCCTCTTTGATACTGGTGCATCTCATTCTTTCATATCACGCACATTTTCCCGTGACCATGGCTTCCTTGCGACTGCGCTACCCTCTGCCCTCCGAGTTAATACACCGGGGACTTCTCGAGGCGGAAGAGTACATTCTCTCCTGCCCCGTTAATCTGGGAGATCGGACATTTCTGGCGAATCTGGTCCTCCTGCCTGTCAAGGAGTTCGATGTGGTGCTTGGGATGGACTGGCTCACCAGGCACCACGCTACTATCGACTGCGTCCAGAGGACCATCACCTTTTCCATGCCGGGCGAGAAGGAGTACATCTATCAAGCATGTAAGAGTACCTTCTTCGCTATGACTGTTTCTGCGTCTAGAGCTAGAAAGTGGATGATGGACGGATGTACGGCCTATCTAGCATCGGTAGATGACATCCGTCGATCGACTCCAGCACTGGAGGAGATCCCGGTAGTTCGGGAGTACCCCGACGTCTTCCCTGCCGAGCTACCCGGGATGCCTCCTGATCGTGAGATCGATTTCTTCATCGACTTAGCCCCCGGATCTGCACCGATCTCGAAGGCTCCTTATCGGATGGCCTTCGCCGAGCTCAAGGAGCTTAAGGCTCAGCTCGAGGATCTTCTGGACAAGGGGTTTATACGGCCCAGTGTTTCCCCTTGGGGTGCACCTGTTCTTTTCGTGAAGAAGGACGGTAGTCTCCGTCTCTGCATCGACTATCGTGAGTTGAATAAAATCACGATAAAGAACAAGTACCCTCTGCCCCGCATCGATGATCTTTTCGACCAGCTTCAGGGATCTTCGGTCTATTCGAAGATCGATCTTCAGTCGGGTTATCATCAGCTCAAGATCCGGGCGGAGGATATTCCGAAGACGGCGTTTCGGACTCGTTACGGCCACTACGAGTTCACGGTGATGCCTTTCGGGCTCACGAACGCCCCTGCAGCTTTCATGGACATGATGAACCGGATCTTCCGTCCTTATCTGGATCAGTTTGTCGTTGTCTTCATTGACGACATCCTGATTTATTCTCGGAGCGATGAGGAGCACGAGAACCATCTGCGACAGATTCTTCAAGTCCTCAGGGAGCACAAACTCTACGCTAAACTCAAGAAGTGTGAGTTCTGGCTCCGCGAGGTAGCCTTCTTGGGGCACATCGTCACTCCGACCGGTATCACAGTGGACCCGCGGAAAATCACTACGGTGACCGAGTGGGTCCAGCCTACCTCCGTCACCGAGGTTCGGAGCTTTCTGGGTTTAGCCGGGTATTATCGGCGATTTGTGGAGGGCTTCGCCAAAATCGCCGGCCCTCTGAACCGGCTGACCCGGAAAGGAGAAATTTCTGTGGACACCACAGTGCCAGGCGAGCTTTGAGGAGCTCAAGGACCGCTTGACCCGCGCACCCGTTCTTACCCTTCCGCGTCCTGGCGAGGATTTCGTCATTTACTGCGATGCTTCGCGGATCGGTTTGGGTTGCGTGCTTATGCAACAGGATCGGGTCATTGCTTATGCTTCTCGTCAGCTCAAGGACTACGAGAAGAATTATCCGACACACGACTTGGAGCTTGCCGCGGTCGTGTTCGCCCTTAAGCTGTGGAGGCACTATCTCTACGGGGCGCACTGTGAAGTATTCACCGACCATCAGAGCCTGAAGTACCTCTTCACTCAGAAGGAACTCAACCTCAGACAGAGGAGATGGCTTGAACTCCTGAAGGACTACGACCTGACTATCCAGTACCATCCGGGAAAGGCGAATGTCGTTGCAGACGCCTTGAGCCGGAAACAGCCTCCTGCTGGGTCTTCCTTCATGATTACCGCTCAGGATCAGCTTGTGGAGGAGTTCCGCCGCCTCGAGATCGAGGTAGTCCCCACTGGCACCCCCGCTCAGCTTATGGCTCTGGTGATTCAGCCCACCTTGACGGAACGGATTACTCTCGGTCAGCAGAGTGATCCGTACTTGCGGAAGCTTCGCGATGAAATTGGGCAAGACAAAGGAGGGGAATTCACGCTCCACACCGATGGATCCCTCCGCTTTCGGGGACGTTGGTGCGTTCCTGCGGACGCCGAGCTTAGGAAGGACATTCTGTCTGAGGCTCACCGCTCCCCGTACACCGTTCATCCAGGCGGTACCAAGATGTATCATGATCTGAAGCAGACATTCTGGTGGCCTGGAATGAAGCGTGACGTTGCGCAGCATACGGCTCAGTGCTTGGTCTGCCAGCAGGTGAAGGCCGAGCATCAGCGACCTGCAGGGAAGCTGCAACCGCTTCCGATTCCTGTTTGGAAGTGGGAGCAGATTACCATGGATTTCGTCACAGGATTACCGCATTCACAGCGTGGTCACGACGCGATCTGGGTCGTCGTGGACCGCTTGACGAAATCGGCGCATTTCCTGCCTATGCGCACCACCTGGACTCGCGATCATCTGGCACAGCTGTACATCGACGAGATCGTGAGACTACATGGTGTACCCGTATCGATAGTGTCCGACCGAGACACTCGCTTCGTATCACACTTCTGGAAGAGTGTTCAGCAAGCACTCGGTACGAAGCTGAACTTCAGTACTGCGTTCCATCCTCAGAGCGACGGACAGTCAGAGCGTGTCATTCAGACGCTCGAGGATATGCTCCGTGCATGCGTCCTGGATTATGGCGAAGGTTGGCACAAGTACCTACCTTTGGTGGAGTTCGCCTATAACAACAGCTACCAGGCTAGCATTGGCATGGCGCCGTACGAGGCTCTGTACGGACGCCGCTGTCGTTCCCCTATCTGCTGGGACGATGTGGGAGAACGCCAAGTGATCGGGCCAGACTTATTAGCGGACGCTGAGGCGAAGATCCGCATCGCTCGAGAGCGACTGTTGACTGCTCAGAGCCGACAGAAGAGCTACGCGGACCACCGTCGGCGCGACCTCGAGTTTCAGGTCGGTGAGCATGTGCTGCTCAAGGTTTCACCTTCCCGCGGGATTCGACGGTTCGGAATAAGGGCAAGCTTAGCCCACGCTTCGTAGGACCGTTCGAGATCTTGGAACGTGTTGGTCCGGTGGCGTATCGACTGGCTCTACCCCCGAGTCTCGCCCACGTTCACGACGTCTTCCACGTCTCCATGCTTCGGAAATACATCCCCGACCCGTCCCATATCATTTCTCCGACGACCATCCAGCTCCGGGAGGACCTGACTTATGATGAAGCACCACTGCGGATTCTGGCACGGGAGGAA
>JAODYA010001770.1:0-10270 GCA_025727855.1 Dyckia ibiramensis | reverse complement strand
GTAGATTAGAATGACATTCATACTCATGAGATAGAATAGTACATTGTCATACTTACTTCATTACTTGTTATGTTGAGGCATAGTAGTATAGATGCTATTTAGAAACATACTTTATTTGAAAATTACATGAAAGTCCATAATTAACCATTTTATTACATAATTATATGCTCAAACAAACGTATTTATGACCCAATCTTTAATCGGTTGCACTTCGGTTGATCGGCATAGTCGAGACCACGAACCACGATTTTGTTTCGTTCGATCTAGTCATCGATTCGCGGATCAATAATCTTCTTCCATTATGCATGATAATATGCATTTGGTCCAAAAACCCTATTTTTTGGATTTTCTTGAGATACGTGCGTTTGATCGTGAATGCGATAGTTCCATTGAGCTTACAAGATACAACAAGTCATCACTCACAACGTATACATTCACGAATATCTATTTGCACAAACACCTTTTCCTTTTGAAAGCGGCTACCTCGATGGGTAGGAGAAGGCTTTTCCAAAATTCACATTAGTTATTATATCATTAATCCCAAAATCAAGTCACAAGTTCACTGAACCACAAAATACTAAAAATAAGTAGAAATAGTGGTATAAGCCAGACCACTAGCTAGTGTGGCCCAAAGTCACTCGCCCGTCAAAGTGTGCCTCACGCACCGTCCCGACTCCCACCTCCGAAGTCACCGAAAATGGTGGTGGGGGGATGAGAACATTACTCTAAGTCATGAGTAATAAAGAGTATAAACTAAGTAGAGTCGGTCAGATCATGCGACTCGCTATATGAGTCATTCGCTGCCCCGAAACACACCCATTTGAGTGTTCAGCAAAGAAAAACCCTAATTTCGTAATTACTTATCATTAACAAGTTGTTTTTCCAATTGTGTTCCCGAAAATGCCTATTTCGACACTAGGACCCACCGTCGTCACCGACGTCTTCGAATACTCGAGACAAGCCCCAAGGATAGCCTGTGTTACGGATTTTTGTATTGGCATATTTCGTGACGTGAGTCGGAGTCTTGAAGGTTTAGAAAAGAGAAAACAAAGTTTGAAGACTCGAAGCAGAAACTCAATGACACGAGACCACGAGCTTGGTAAGTTGAAACAATATTGATGATGATTTACAAACCTTACTAAGTGTTTTGGAGACATTAGAATAGGTTTAAAATGTTTTTAAAATAATTTTAGAGCCTATTCTGGTCTGAGAAGTCCGGACCCTGATGAAGGACTTTCGGACCTGAGCTCTCTGTGCGGATTCGCACAGAGGGTCCGGACCCTTGAAGTCAAAGGTCCGGACCTTGGATGTTCCAGGGTCCGGATCCTCTAGAAGTCCGGACTTTCTACCGTAAAAGAATTTTTTCGGCTCGGGTTTTGGTTTCCTAAATTGATTCTAATGTCTCTAAAACCTATAAATATGATTTGTGTGATGTGTGTGTTCTCTAACCGATGTTATGACATTTGAGAATATTATTTTGAAACCCTAGAAGCTTGTAGGTGGCCGTTTTTCCTATCTTCTTATATCGAGCTTCTCTCAAATTGATTCATGGTGCTCTAAATCTTCGTTTCTCCTTTGAATCAATTTGAGGATTGCTTAGAGATTATTCCCACAGATTTTCAATGATATTCTAAGCAATAAATCGTCATCAACATTGTTGTCTTTGCTCCGGACGGAGGGTGCTCGTGGATTCGAGTGGCGTCGTGGATTCGGCGTGATCGAGGCGATTCGTGGATTCGAATCGTGCGGGCGGTCCGTGGATTCGGATCGTGGAGGCTTCGTGGATTCGAGGCGTAGCGTTCGTGGATTCGGACGTGGGGCGTGGACAACCCGTTGGTGTGCGCGAGATCCGGTGAAGACGAAGGAGAGGTTAAGTCCGTGGAGTCGGTAATCACCTTGTGTAATCCTTTTTGGTTCTTAGTGGATTGTTATCGCGTGTGTGGTCCCGTGGTTTTTCTCCGAGTTGGAGTTTCCACGTAAATCTCGGTGTGCTTATTTTATTTTCCGCATTTATTTTCGCATCGAGTTTTTGTTGGTATACACCTATTCACCCCCTCTAGGTGTTTGATAGTATCTAGATAGATCCTTGGGTATTTCATATCCTACAATTGGTATCGGAGCGGGATCTAGATAAATCCTATCAAAGAGGTAAATAAGTGTATACCATGGCCGAAGGCGGTAACATTAATCGACCTCCTCTTTTCGATGGCTCCAATTATGCTTATTGGAAAGCTCGCATGAGAGCGTTTTTAATAGCCATCGATGAACGTGTGTGGCAATCCGTTGAGTTCGGTTGGACTCATCCCACACACGTTGTCGAGAATGTTAGCGTTCTTAAGCCTCGGAATACTTGGAGTAAGGAAGAGATCGATTTATCATCTTTTAATGGAAAAGGAATTAACGCTTTATTTAACGCTTTTTCCCAAACCGAGTTCTCTCGCGTCTCGGCATGTGAGACGCGCGAAAGAGATTTGGGATACTCTCCAAGTTACGCACGAAGGTACTAACTTGGTAAAGGTTCAAAAACTTCAAATGCTTACAAGTAAATTTGATTCGATTTCAATGGATGAAAATGAAACCTTTACCGAGTATTACACGCGTCTTCAAGACATCGTTAATACATGCGCGAACTTGGGAGAGAAAATTCCGGAATCAAAAGTTGTTCGAAAAATTCTTAGAAACTCTTCCCGAAAGATTTCGTCCGAAGGTAGCGGCCATTGAGACCATCAAACATCCGGACGATATGAGAGTAGAGGAATTAGTAGGTGCGTTACAAACTTATGAGATGACTTTTCCTACTAATCAATCTTCTTCCAAGTCTTTCTCTAAAAGTACAGGTGCGGCGCTTAAAGCAACCAAGGAGAAAGACGATTCGGATTCCGACGACGACGACACTTCGCTCGAAAATTTCGAACATCAATTGGCGCTTCTAACGAAGAAATTCCGTCGGAATTTTAGGAAGAACCGGACGAATCAAGCTTCATCTTCAAATCGCAAATCTTCTTCAAAAAGCTCTAAATTTTCTAAATCTTCTAAAGAGAAAAAGATTTCTAAACCCACGAGCGATAAAGATGAACTTGAGGGGGAAATCCGATGTTATAAATGTCGTGGCTATGGCCATATTTCCTCGGATTGTCCCTCCAAGAAAAATTATGGGAATAAATCTTTAAATGCTAAAACTTGGGACGATTCTACTTCGAACGAATCGGGTCCAAGTGACAACGAAGAAAAGAATGTCGCTTTAACTTCACATATTGATTCTTCTCCCGTTGTAGCTTTATCATCTTTGATTGTTGACTCTTCTTCTTCTTCTTTGCATGAATCGACGAGCAACGACGGCTCGAGCGAGGGGGAGTCCGAAGATGAAGATTTGGCCGAGGCGTACAATCAACTTCTAATCGAATCGAAGAAGATGGCCAAATTTAACAAGAAGCTAAGGAGAAGGCTTCTCGAGCTTGAAAGTGATGTTCGGAAATTAACGGATGAACATAAAGCTATTTCGGAGGGAAAAGGAAAATATTCTAAACGATAACAATGTCCTCCGAAAGAAGCTTGATCAAGCCGAAGTCACTATTCAAGCTCACTTGGACAAGATTCGTTTCCTCGAACATCAACACGAAGAAGTCCAAGCATCCAACCAAGCTTTAACTAAGCAAGTTCATACCCTCAAATCCGACATACTGAAATTCTCCTCCGGATCGAAGAAACTCGATAATATGCTCGGATTGGGTCAAACGGGTAAGCTTGGGGTTGGATACGTTCGAACTTTTGTTGAGAAGACGAAAAATTCAGCACCTAATGTCTCAACAAAATCGAATGTGGTGACGTGTCATAAGTGTGGAATGAAAAGGGCATATTAGGAAGAAATGCCCGACGAAACAAACGAAACCTCAATATTCATTATCTACACATTTTAGTGGCATCATCATCCACCCAACAACCCCGAGGATTCAAAAGTCACATCAAAAGAATCGGGGAGGAAAGGTCAACCATAAGGCGGTTCCACAACAATCAACACCACCGAAGCCGAACGCAAAAGTGAAACCGACGGTTGATCTCAAGTCAAAACAATCGGTGCCTAACATCAACAAAGCAAGGAAACCAATCATTCGACAAGTTTGGATACGCAAAGGTGATATCTTTCCTTGCCTTAAAACTTAAATTGTTTTGACTTTGCATAAATGCATGATCGGATTTTATTGCATATCTTATATGATTTTTGCGTTTATGCTTTTAGTGCTTTCATTGTTACGATTTTTTTGTGATTATCACATTAAATAGTGGTTTGAACATCTATGATACATTCTTATTCTCTCCTAATTAATCTCATATTAATTATCGGTTTTACTCTAATTATTATTTTGGAATTAATTAATTGTGAGAATTTATGATGATTATATTTATCAAATTTGAGTAATCATATGTAATCTCTAGGAGCTTAATCTATCTCGGTTGTGTGTGTTGAACTTGATGGATAGTTATTCTCTTAAAGATTAAATTGTTGTCACACACTCATTCCATTAAGAGATTACTAAAGCGAGGGGGAGTAATTGATGAAAAAGAAAAATTATTTGAATGAAAGATGTGGAAAGAGTTACATCCTAAATGGAGTGTGAAAACTACCACCACATGTAGGAAAGAGCTACCACCCCGGTCGTCCGGTAAGTGTGTGAAGCTACCACATGAATTTTGAATGCAAATCCGAAAAAAAAAAATATATATATGGATATTCATGAAATATGCAAAAAGGATACAAATAGAAAATTTTTAGTTTTTCGGAGCAATAAGGTGGATTCGCATATAAGAAAGATGCTCTAAGAGCCACCCCGGTGCGAAAAAGTTTATCTCAAGATTTGAAAGTTTGTGCGACAAAATTCTATCTCTTTGATGAATTTCTTAAGTCATCTTCATGAACAAATTACATCTTGATAGCTTTTGGACCTTTAGAATATATTTGATGACTTATATTTGATTTATATATTCATTAAAAATTTGTTACAATTTTTGAATTGCATTATAATGATTTTGGAGTAAAATTCTTAATTTTTGTGAGATTAATGAGGATTGAAAAACTTTATTTGAATGCGTCATGTTCATGCACTAACATTATGTTTTAATGCATTCATTGTGTTTGTCTCTTTATATCACAAGTGCTTTTAAAAATAGAACGTTTGTTTTTAACTTGTGTTTTATTTTTAATTCTCTTCCTTTTTATGGTATTTTCTTTGGCAATTTTTGACAAAAAGGGGGAGAGAGTTGATAAGGGGAGAGTATAAGCACAATTGATGAACTTTGATGATCTCTTTGAAATTGATAGGTAGAGAATTGATCGTGATAGGGGAGAGATTTTGATGAACAAAGGGGGAGAGATTTTGAACAAAGGGGGAGAGATTTTGATATTTTTACTACTAACCTTGTTCGGTGGAGAAATCATTGTTTTTGCGGGGCGTTGAAGACTTCAAGACTCCAATTTTGTTTAAGTCATAGAGTTTGTTTTAGGAGTTACAAAATTGTAATTTTGTATTTCTTTTTGGATCATTCACGCGAGAAGTTCATTGTTTTGGTGATGGCAATGAATTTCAATTTTTTAGCTTTGGGCATTGTGATCTCTTTTGTACTTTTGAGTTTTGTCACGAAATTGCCAAAGGTGGAGATTGTTACGGATTTTTGTATTGGCATATTTCGTGACGTGGAGTCTTGAAGGTTTAGAAAAAGAGAAAACAAAGTTTGAAGACTCGAAGAAACTCGCTGACACGAGACCACGAGCTTGGTAAGTTGAAACAATATTGATGATGATTTACAAACGAAATACCGGTATGTTTTGATTTCATGCCGGTATACTTTAAATTCGTACCGTTGTCCATTTGTTAAATACCGGTATTTGACTGCGAAGCGAGAGCCGAGGCTCGGATACCTTGGGTTCGGGCCTCGCATACCGGTATGCGAACCCGTATACCGGTATGCCATCAGCCCGCAGCTGGGTTAAGTTGGGGTATTCTTGTAATTTCGCAACCCACTATATAAGGGGTTGCTTTGGGGTTGATCAAGGCATTTCTCACAGCCTTTTTATTTCCCTTTTCTCTTTCTAAAGAGGTCCTCTCTCTCTCTCTAAGATCAAGAGCAAAGAGGTGGAGGAAGTGAGGGATTGATCTACTAGGAACGATCCGGCGGCGAAAACGAGCGCGTGGACGCAAGAACGCCCGGATCCCTCGTCATACAAGGTAAGATCTCCTTGTTTTGAGCTTAGGGTTTAGTAGCATACTTTCTAAATGGGATTTACTAGCTCCCTACATGATTCTAACGCGTATTCTAGCATGAAATCCATCGTTTTCATATATCATGTAGAACTTGAAACCTAGGTTTCAAAAGAGGGGTTTTTGATTCCTTTGGTATTGATCTCTTATGAGGCATGGGAAACCCAATTGATATGCTAAGAAACGCGTTGGCGAAGACGGATTTGAGTTTCGTCGAACGAACAAAAGATATAGCGAAAATACTCGCTTTATGTCTTTTTGGGTGAAAATGCAAGTGAAATTTTTGGTGGATTTTTAAATAGAATCCGACCATTATAGAGGGGTTTTGGGTAAACCCTAAACGTTCTAAAACGTAAATCGCGGAAGTTCGTCAACTTTTATCGGCGCGTTTTTAGTGCGCATGTAGAAACGCTAAGTATAGTGTTTTATATGTTATTAATGGGTCGTATTGGCTTGTTTAGGTTGTCCAACTTGCGGCGACCCTTGCGATCGAGTCCGGTGCTCCCGAGGATTTGCCGGAGATATATAGCCGAAAAGCTTGCTAAAGGACTTAGCAAATTTCGGAGATTTCGCGCGGAAGCAAAAGAACTCGAAATCGAGTTAGCTAGCGCTTAGGCACTCCTAAAGGTGGGTGGTGCTTATACCGGAGCCGTTGGGCTTCCTTTTATGTCTTAGCTACATTTATTTCTTGCATATTGCACCTTGCATTATAGGATATAGTTGTATCACAATCTTTATGCTTTCTTGGATGACATAGGGATTAGCAAACGCATATGCTATTATGTTTGGATGATAAAGATTGGATTGATATCGTGGAATCTTATAATGTGGATTGGGTGCATGAATATGAGTCTATTGTGACAACGAGTGGCATATATGTAGAAACTTGTGAAGAACACACAAGAGAAAATGAGTGGCATATAAATCATAGAATATGAAACCTATGAATTGGGATATGATGATCATAGAGAATGTGGATCTATGGATTTGGACATGTTGAATCATAGTGTATATGAATCTATGGATTTGAACATTGAAAACATAGAGTGTATGAACATGGATTTTGGACATGTTGAAAACATAGAAGATGAAATCTATGGATTGTTTGCGGTTTGCCCCCTCGTCGAGTTTGCCAAGTGAGCCGTGGGCAACCTTCGGGTGTGCCGAGAGATTTGAGAAGAAGTGTTCAAGACCCCATTTCTTGGAAATGGATAAAGTGTAAGTGTGAAACGGTATTTTTGGGCATAGTCATTATATTGGACTTTGGTTCCCTTGAGCATGCATGCATATGTTTATACATTACTTGGGCATAGTAGTGTATTTATCTCATTTACCAGCATTTTCCAGATACATATCTATATATCTATCTGCTTTTGCCCACTTGGACCTAGTGGGGAGACCGGTGGAGTCGGTGGCCGAACCCACTGAGAACTATGGACAATAGTTCTCACCCCACTATTTTTACAGGGCCGAGTACAGGTACCCCGGGCGAGGATCGCGGTATGGGCTTGGCGCCCTAGAGGCTTTGATAGCGGCTTCCTTGCATTATGTAGTTTGGTCACCCGTTTTACATTTTGAGAGTAGAACATGTATAGGGGTGAGGTTATGTATTTGGATAAATGTAACAAATTGTTATATTTCGAGGAATGTGGCTTGTAAAAAGATTACAAATGGATGTAATAGATAGCTTCTCTCTTTTGTTACTTGTATGTTTTACTTACTTGTACCTTGCTCTTATCATTGTATAGCACTTGTGGTGCTCTCGCTTGCTCATGTATGTTTAGGAATTAATTATCCTGGGAATTTCTTGTACATGAGTTGTTGTTAGCCTTGGGCGGACAGGGGAGACTCTGTCCGTTCGGCGTCTGTTTGACGCGCCCGAACCGTTTGACCAAATTGGTAGCGGTCTCGGGGCGTGACAGATAAAGTGGTATCAGAGCGAGATAAGAGCAAGCAAAAGAGAGAGTCTAGGATGACTTAGGAAACCCTAGGCTGGTAAACCCTAAGGTTGTAGGGTCGTGAGAGACGAGAATTTACGATATGCGGCGAAAGACGAAATGATTGGGTCAGGTATTTTAGAAGTCTCTAGACGGACATAGAGGCTGATTCAAAGTGTGGTTATTCTCCTCCGAGCGCGTTCATGTTGGGTGCACACAACATGAGACCTAGTGATGAGAATAGGCGCCTTTGACTGACTTTCGCCTGATTGGGTTATCGTGTTAAGCTTTTTGAGCTTGGCCTTCGAGGGTCGATGATTCGACCTAGGTCACAGTGTCGCTTGGTGGACCTCTAATGAGGCCCAAGCCAGCCGGTAAGTGGTGAAACCCCCGAGTAATTCGGGGCAAGCGGAGCGGTTGTCCTTAATGAGTAAGGAGCCGTTTGTGTCCCCGGTTAGTGTACTCGATGTAATCGAGTGGGGTAATTACGGCGACGGTGCTTGTAGTAGCACGTCGTGTGTTGTTGGAGAGCCGCAACGGGAAGGCCGCTCTATGTGAGAACTTAAAGGGAACTTCCCTTACATAGGAAGTTGAATCCCGTATAGGATTCGGAACGATGAAGCAAAGTTTATCGCTTCTAGTGAAGTTTTCGGCTTGAAAGCTTCGAGGAGGTTCATTCCCTCAAGTGCAAGTTTTTGCTGAGGCGATGGACTAGGTCGTGGGGGTGGCTTTTAGCACCCCGGCGCGTGCCTAAGTCGTGAGGATATGTCGCCTGCCAAGGCGGGCTGGGGTTGATGTAAGTCCTAGCGAGTTGCTAGTGACGAGCCGGGAATAGGGCTCGGGGCAATGTGAATACACAATTGCATGAGCCGAGTAGTGATGCTGAAGGCATCTCGGTGGTCGGAGAGTTGGAATGCCATTATGGCAGATCGACAGCTCGAGTGGAAACCACTCTCGTGAAGCTCGCGAGATTGTTGCCAGATTTTGGCAAGTACGCCTAGTAATACCTCGATTCGAGGTAGGGGTGTCGCGTTTGCGTAGTTAGGCAAGATTGCCTAGTACTTGTTTCGCATGAAAATGCGAAGAAGCGTGGAGCGTGGAACGCTCGAGTGTAGTGCTTGCGGAGTGCGAGCCTTGCTTAGTCGAGGGGACTTGCGGTAGTAGCACTTGAATAGTGCTAAGTGCGATGTGGGCCGTGGACCACTCGCCGTGTTGGCGGCTCACGCCAAGTTTTTGAGGCCGGTTTCTCGGTGGAGCGTGTCGTGTGAGGCGACCGTACCGAGTGTTGTTTGGGGACGACCCGTACCCAGACCGTGCGTGGACTGTGGAGCCTAGGGCCATATGGTCGGGCGCAGTCGGCTTTGTCTGTCGGCGGTCTATGACTTTGCCGACGGGGCGGAGGTTTGTGGCCGGCAAGTGGCGTGTGCATGACCCGAGAATAGGGAATGCCACGTGTGACAGACAGACAACCAGGATCCAATCACATCACATACATCACACAGAAACGCAGATACATCATCATATTGTATAAAACATGTTTAACTAATATTGGTGCTACCACGAGGGGTAGAAAGCCGTCATTTTAAAACCACAGTTTTATCAAAACCCTTTTTAAAGAAGTTCCATGTCAAGCATAAACTGAACGAGAAATCCAAAGCTGATCCACATCCAAACTGAACCGTAACCAAACTAAACCATATCCACTGGCTAAAGCAATAAAAGTAAGCTAACCACGGGTAATGCAAGTAACTAGTAAAGAGACGGATCTACGGCGCCCTCACGTCGTCCCGGACTCCCTCCTGTCCCACGTCACCTGAAAACTGGGAGTGAGAAACCACTAAAGGGTTTCTCAGTGGGTACAATCGAGCCAACGGGCAGATTCGTATTCACTGAGAAACAAGGAGAGAATACATGACGAAAGGGTAAAGCAAGTATACGAATATAATCATGCTAAGATAAATCATCAATAGGTGAAGTGCTCGACAAGTCGATCGAGACTATATATGTGATCATATATATGTATCATGTAGATGCGTGAATGAAGTAAGGCAAGCAAAACGATAAATACGCGGGGATAGG